>ML799482.1:422119-436013 GCA_009831015.1 Picea engelmannii | reverse complement strand
AAAAAAAAAAAAAAAAAGTCTGGAAATTTTTTCACCATTATTTGAGACCTATTCCATTGGATTCATCTCTTTGCCCTTATCACATTCATCCATATCATTTTTCAGAAAAAGTTTTGACCCTGCCCGCTCCTTTTCAGTTCCCCCATCCTCATGGCCCATACCCGTAGCCAAGACTTGGAAGCTCACTTCAACACCTTGCAATATGGTATCATCGAAACCCAACAAGAAGTGAAACAACTCAGTGCCAATGTTGTAGCCATCAATACAACCATGCAGTCCTCAATGGAGGAAATCAAACAAGACATCACCACCCAGCTTGAATCAGTCTTTTCCAAACTCTGTACCAAACTGCATATCCCTACAGATAACCCTTCCTCTTCCTCACCTCCACATCCTGAAGGTGACCATTCCTCTCATTCCAATAACTTTCAGAACCATCACTTTCAACGTGACCTATGCCTTATATGGCTGGATGTGAACAAATTTGATGGCTCGGACCCCACTGGTTGGGTAACCCAAATGGAACATTATTTCTCTTTATATAGCATTACAGATGACTTGGCCAAACTCCGGTATGGTGTTCTCCATATAGATCAAGAACGGTGGCAATGGTGGCAATGGAGAAAAACTTCTCATCAAGGGTATATTGCTTGGACACACTTTGTGGCAGAGCTTTATGAACGCTTTGACACTGACACCAACCATTTGGGTTGTTTGACAAAGTTGAAACAATCAGGAACAGTGGAAGACTTTATAGCTTCCTTTGAGCACTTGGATTTTAGAACAGAGGGCATGTCTTATGCCTTTTTTCGAGAGTGTTTTATCAGTGGCCTCAAGGATGAGATTCAAGCCCATGTCCTCATGGCTTAGCCTCAGAGTTGGGTGGAGGCTACTAAAAGAGATAAAGAAGCACAACAGGTGGTATCCTCTCAAAACTGAAAACCCTCCTTTATCCCTCGCCCTAAACCAGTAAATCCCACTACTCCCTCTGCTCCACTAAAGATCCAAAAATTGACCAGTGTTGAAATGGCTAAATGCCAACTCAAAGGCCTTTGTTATTACTGTGATGACAAATATTTCTCGGGCCACAAGTGTAAAGAACAAAATCTTTTTATGGCCATCTCCGAGGATATTTCAAAAGAGGATGTAGAAACTCCCCTTTTGTCTGAGTCACCTAAATCCACTGACATAACCCCTCCCTTAGACCCTCCCAAAGTAGAACCAATCATTTCCCTCAATGCTCTCATTGGCTTCTCTGCTCCCCAAACCCTCAAGCTAATCAGTTACATCAATCATCGGAAGGTCATTATTCTGGTTGATAGTGGTAGCACCCATAATTTTATTCATTGTCGCATTTCCCAAGAAACTCATTGCTACATCCATGCCATCAATAATTTCCAAATCATGATTGCCAATGGTGGTTCCATGAAATGTGGAGGGCGTTGTGAAAATGTACATCTCCAAATTGGTGACTACCACCTGAAATCCCATTTGTTTGCTATCAACATGGGAGGTTGTGACATTGTGTTGGGTGCAGACTGGCTAAGGACTTTGGGTCCCATTCTCATGGATTTTAAAGACTTAACCATGTAATTCGACCAGGAGGGCCACCAATATAAGTTCCAAGGCATCACCGTTGGTTCACCTGAGATCATAGTTCCCATTGCATTGGAAAATCTTCTCAAAAAAGGTCATTCTGATGTTATCGCCCAACCCCATGCCATACAAGCAACAAAGACACCCTTAGTCCTGCAAGACCTCCAAGCCATCCTTTATAAACATCAATTAGTCTTTTCCACTCCCCAAGGACACCCTCCTTCCCATGGTGTTCATGATCATTCCATCCCCCTTGTACCCGGAAGCCTTCCTCCCAATATATGTCTGTATCATCACCCCTTTTCCCAAAAAAATGAAATTGAGAAAATGGTCCAGGAACTCCTTAATGTAGGCGTTATCCACCCTAGTACGAGCCCCTACTCTTCTCCTGTGCTCATGGTCCTAAAGAAATAAGGTTCTTGGTGAATGTGTCCTGACTTCTGTTCCCTCAACAAACTTACCATCAAAGACAAATTCCCCATTCCTATCATTGATGACCTCCTGAATGAATTGAGTGGTGCCCAATTCTTCACTAAATTGGATCTTTGTTCGGGCTACCACCAGATACGTATGAAAGAGGCAGACATTCCCAAGACTTCCTTTAGAACTCATGAGGTTCACTATGAGTTTTTGGTCATGCCCTTTGGCTTGTGTAATGCCCCCTCCACCTTCCAAAGTCTCATGAATCATGTCTTTTGTCCTTTTCTCCGCCATTTTGTCTTAGTTTTCTTTGATGATATCCTCATCTATAGCAAAACCTGGATAGACCATCTTGCTCATGGGGATCGAGTTCTCCATCTACTCTCTCAGCACCAACTTTTCCTGAAACAGTCTAAATGTAATGTGCTTTTGGTGCCTCAGAAGTAGAATACTTGGGTCATCTAGTTGGAAAGGATGGCGTCAGGGTGGATCCTAAAAATATTGAATCTATGCAAGACTGGCCTCACCCAAAGACTCTTAAGATCTTGCATGGATTTCTAGGCTTAACAGGTAATTATCGAAAGTTTGTTAAGAATTATGAGAAGATTGCATCACCTCTCACTGCTCTCCTCAAAAATAACTCTTTCACTTGGACTTCAGCTGCTGCTCAAGATTTTGAAACCTTGAAGATGCCCATGTGCACCACTCCAGTCCTCACCCTTCCCGATTTCACAAATACCTTTGTGTTGGAATGTGATGCCTTAGGGAAAGGAATTGGTGTTGTCCTTATGCAAGAAGGTCGACCTTTGTCCTTTACCAGCAAGCAACTATCTAAAAGAAATCTGGGCAAATCCATCTATGAAAAGGAAATGTTGGCTATTTTGCATGTCGTTGATCTGTGGCGCCCTTATCTATTGGGGCAATGTTTCCAAATTAATACAGACCATCAAAGCCTCAAGTATTTTATGGAACAACATATTTCCTCCCCAGAACAACAAAAATGGGTGACTAAGCTCTTTGGATATGATTATGAGATCATTTACAATAAAGGCAAAGACAATGTGGTCGCGGATGCACTTTCCTGCAAATATGAAGATGAAGGATCCCTTTTCTCTCTTTCATTCATTGTCCCAGATTGGCTCCAAGCTGTTCACCAAGAATGGCTACAAGATCCCAAAAGTTTGTAGTTGATCCAACAATTGCAGTCCAATGCTCCAGCTTCCCCAGGGTACTCTTGGCTCCATGATGAACTTCGATACAAAGGCCGTTTGTATTTAAGTAAACAATCAAAGCTTAAATCCACAGTACTTTCTAAGCTTCATGCTACACCCACAATAAGGCACTCCGGGTTCACCAAAACCTATGATAGGGTCAAACGTTCCTTTTTCTGGGATGGTATGAAACAGGACATTCGTAATTTTTTCATTGAATGTGATGTATGTCAACGCAACAAGGGAGAAATAGTCAAATCTCTGGGCACACTACAACCGCTCCAAATTCCACCTACTATTTGGAAGGATATCTCTATGGATTTTATTACCAGCTTACCCAAATCGGGAAATAAATAAGTCATCATGGTGGTTGTTGATCGCCTTTCCAAGTATTCTCATTTCTGTGCCCTTCAACACCCATTTACAGCATCCACGGTGGCTCAAATTTTCATGGATCAGGTCTTCAATCTTCATGGCATGTTGCACTTTATTGTTTCTGATCGTGACCCAACTTTCACAAGCAATTTTTGGCAAGAACTGTTCAAGATACAAGGCATCAAATTGCATCTCAGCACAGCTTATCATCCCCAGACTAATGGCCAAACGAAAGTTGTCAACAAGTGTTTGGAAACATATTTGAGGTGTTTTGCCTTGGAAAAGCAAAATCAGTGGGCTCAATGGTTACCCCTAGTTGAATGGTGGTACAACACTTCATACCATACAGCTACACGCATGACTCCTTTTGAAGCAGTATATGGATAGAAGCAACCTTCAATTCTCTCATACTTACCAAGTGCCTCGAAGGTCCAGGCGGTTGACCTAACACTTATAGCTCGAGAGGCTATTCTCCATACACTCAAAGAGAATTTGGTCATGGCACAGAATTGCATGAAGCAACAAGCAGATCAAGGTCTCTCTGAACGTCAATTTGCAGAAGGGGATCAAGTGTTTCTTCGACTGCAACCTTACAAGCAAACTTCCCTCAAGGCCGAGCATTGTCAGAAGCTAGTGCCCAAATTTTATGGTCCTTATACCGTTCTCAAGCGTGTGGGATAAGTAGCCTATCAGTTATCTTTGCCCATCCATTCGAAGCTACATCCTATTTTTCATGTTTCATGCTTAAATAAGGTGATTAGAGCTAAGTGCCAAATTCAAACCAACCTTCCAGAGTTAGCTGAAGAAGGATCCATTTGGCTACAACCAGAAGCAGTTTTGTACCAGCGTGAGTGTCACCTACGTCAGAGAACCATCAAGGAAGTGCTAGTCCAGTGGAAAGATACAACTCCAGCAGATGCCACTTGGGAACCAGCTACCATTCTACAACAATTTCCTCATCTGAAACCTTGAGGACAAGGTTGTTTTTAAGGGGGCAGACATGTTAGGGTCCTAACCTGCACATAGGTAGAACAATATATTCTGATGTAATAAAGGTCAATATTAATAAGGCCTTTCAATAAAATAGAATAAGGCGGATGTAAGAAGAACTAATAGAAGCTTTTGCATCTAGAAGGATCTTCCTCTAGATGCTTTTTTTTAGTATAAATAGGAGTCGAGGGTATGAGAACCCTAGCTTGGATATTATTGTAATAGAGCTTTGCTCAACTAGAGGTTTCCCCCTCGAAGAGGCCCATGAACATTGCTTTCAGATTCAAAGTTTTATTTATGTTATTTTTCTCTTATCATTTCAGTGCTATTGTGGTGAATGTTCTGGTTATATTGTTGTTATTCTGCCATTTCTATCATTTTATTTATGTTCTGCATACATTTTATATCTGGTATATTACATTGATTCTCTTCCCGATTTAGAGGTCTTTTGTTTTAATCCATTTTATACCCCATGAAGTATTTACACCCTAGAAGTATGTACACTCTTCCATGCGGGGGAATGCAGAGGGGGGTTACCCCCTCTGCGAAAGCCCCCGAAGGAAAAACTTCCTTGTAAATGTATATTGTAATTTCATTGTAAATTTGGACCGTTCATTATAAGGTCACAAATCTAATGGTAGAAATTATGTTAGGGTTTTTTTCCCTAGAAGGAAACCCTCTGTTATGAGGGAAATGTATTGCGGCTATGCATTATGGAAAATATTATATTCTGAGATAGGAGACTGTGAGAGAAAGAAGAGGAAGTTACAGTGGGTTTTTTGTAGGTTGTATCCCTTCATTTGCTGGATAATAATAAAGGAAGTACCTAGCAATTTCTCTGGTGGACGTAGCCCACACTGGGTGAACCACGTATATATGTGTCTCTGTTGTATTGTGTATCTTCTGTATTTTATTTCCGCATTTGTTTTATTTTATTGCTCCACGGTCCTGTTTTTTCTAACAACTGGTATCAGAGCAAAAGGTAACTCGTAGGAAAGGAGGGTTCCTGGTTCGAGTGGGAGCAATGTTGGAAGATGCAAAGTTTAGGGTCGAAAAATTTAATGGCCAAAACTACCAGTTATGGAAGATGCAGACGGAAGATTATTTATATCAAAAGGATCTATTCCTACCGTTGGGTGGAGTAGAAAAGAAGCCAACAGCTATGAAGGATGAAGAATGGGAGATTCTTGATAGAAAGGCTCTAGGAACGATACGGATGAGCCTAGCAGCGTCGGTGGCTTTCAATATTTTGAAAGAAAAGACAACGAAGGCTTTGATGGACGCATTGGCTAAGTTGTATGAAAAATCTTCAACATCCAATAAGGTATTTCTAATGAAGAGATTATTTAATATGAAGATGTTAGAAGGTGGGTCTGTTGCAGATCATTTAAATGGTTTTAATACGGTTACTAATCAACTAAGTTCTATAAAAGTGGACTTTGATGATGAGGTCAGGGATCTTTTAATCTTGTGCTCATTGCCAGAAAGATGGAACGGCTTGGTCATGGCTGTAAGTAACTCTGTCTCTAGTTCAAATACTTTAAAATTTGATGATGTTATGGGTGTTATCCTTAGTGAAGAAATGCGACGAAAAAGCACAGGTGAGACATCAGGTAATGCGTTGAACATGAAGAGAAGGGGAAGAAAAAAGGATAGAGGAAAGGGCCCAGGGAACCATGGGAATTCTAGGAAGGGCAGATCCAAATCCAGAATTGGAAAGATAGAGTGTTGGAATTGTGGGAAGAAAGGACATCTGAAGAAAGATTGCAGAGCTCCAAAGAAACAAAGAGATGGACAGCAGGAGAGAAATCGGGAAGAAAATGTAACAGGTGATGTGTTACAAGATGCTTTGATTCTTTTTGTAGATAATATTTTTGAGTCTTGGGTAGTAGATTCAGGGGATTCATTTCATGCCACACCCCATAGGAAACATTTTTTAGATTATGTTCAAGGTGATTTTGGACAGGTTCATTTGGGTGATGATGCACCATGCAAAATTGTTAGAATGGGAAAGGTAAAAATAAAGCAACACAATGGAAACCAATGGTTGTTGAAAGAGGTAAGACATGTTCTAGATTTAAGGAAAAATCTAATTTCAACAGGGCAGTTGGCAAGTGAAGGTTTCATATCCATATTTACAGTTAAGACGTGGAAGGTCATCAAAGGATCGTTGGTGAGAGAAAAAGGAGAGAAGGTAGGTACATTGTATTTATGTACTGGTAATACTGACTCTTCTATCTCTTTAGCTTCTCCAGGAGTGGATACAACACTGTGGAATCATAGGCTTGGACACATGAGTGAGAAGGGTATGCAGATACTTCACAAAATAAATTTGTTGTCAGATCTTAAACAAATTGATTTGGACTTCTGTGAGCATTGTGTTTATGGAAAACAGAAGAGAGTCATATTTCTCAGAGTCGAAAAAGAAAAGAAGAAAGAAAGGTTAGAGCTTGTGCATACAGATGTATGGGTACTAGCTCAGGTATCATCTCTTGTTGCCTCTCGTTACTATGTTACTTTTATTAATGATGCAACTAGAAAAACTTGGGTTTATTGCATTCAACAAAAATATGATGTTTTTGATACTTTTAAGAAATGGAAAGCTTTGGTTGAGAATGAGACAGGAAAAAGTTTGAAGTGTCTCAAATCAGATAATGGAGGTGAATATTGTAGTAAGGAGTTTGATGATTATTGTTCATACCATGGGATTCGTAAAGAGAAGACAGTTCCAAGAACACCACAAGAAAATGGTGTGTCAGAAAGGATGAACAGGACAATCATGGAGCGTGAAAGGAGTATGACATTGCATGTTGGTTTTCCCTTACAGTTTTGGGCAGATGTTGTAGATATTGTTGTTTACTTAATAAACAGAGGACCTTCAAGCTATTTGGATGGTATAATTATAGAGGAGGAATGGACAGGAAAAAGGGTAAACTATTCTTTTTTGAAAACTTGCGGTTGTGAAGTATTTGTCCATATTGATAAAGAAAATAGAACAAAGCTTGAGGCAAAATCCAAGAAGTGTACCTTTATTGGATACGGTGTTAATGATTTTGGTTATCGCTAATGGGATTATGAAAATAACAAAATCATTAGGAGTAGAGATGCCATATTCAATTTGAAGTTCATGTGCAAAGATCAGTTGCAGGGAAAGAAACAAGAAAAAGAAAAACAAGAATACACAGTGCTTGATGAGATCACTGAAAAAGAAATTCCAAAGGAACCAAAAAATCAAAATGTACAACAACAGGAGCAGTAGGTACCTCAAACACCTGCAAGTGTTGTTATAAAATCTACCAGGTTAAGTATACCCCGTAAACGATATTCTCCTTCATTGTATTATTTATTATTGAGTGATTATGGTGAACCAGAATGTTATGAAGAGGCAATGCAGGTAGACACCAAAAAGAAGTGGGAGCAAGGCATGAAAGAGCAAATGGATTCCTTGGTAAATAACCATACTTGGGACTTGGTTCAGTTTCCTACAGGTAAAAGATCATTGCAGAATAAATGGGTTTACAATTTGAAGGAAGAATATGGAGGAATAAAGCGGTACAAGGGTAGACTTGTTGTAAAGGGGTTTGCACAAAAGAAAGGTATAGATTTTGATGAAATACTTTCTCCTATTGTTAAAATGACTTCAATTAGGACTATTTTTTAATTCTTGTGGCAATAGAAGATTTGCATCTTGAACAATTAGATGTTAAAACATTTTTTCTCCATGGGGATTTGGAGGAAGAGATTTATATGCAGCAGCCACAGGGGTATGAGGTCAAAGGGAAGGAGAATTTGGTATGTAGGTTGAATAAGAGCTTGTATGTCCTAAAGCAAGCTCCAAGGCAGTGGTATTTGAAGTTTGACAGGTTTATGACAGAACAAGGTTATAGTAGATGTCATTCTGATCACTGTGTTTATTTTAAAAGGCTAGAAAATGGAAGTTATATTATCTTGCTATTATATGTAGATGACATGCTTGTTGCAGGGTCTAATATGCAAGATATAAATGTGCTCAAGAAGAAATTAGCTAATTCATTTGTGATGAAGGATTTGGGTGCTGCAAAGAAAATCCTTGGTATGAGAATAACAAGAGATAGGAAAAATCACCAATTGACATTGTCTCGAGGTGAGTGCATAGAGAAGGTGTTAGAGAGGTTTAGAATGCAGAATGCAATACCAATTAGTACACCTTTAGCCATCCATTTCAAATTAACTAAGGAAATGTGTCCCAAGACACAGGAGGAGATAGAATACATTTCCAGGGTCCCATATTCATCAGTAGTTGGCAGCTTGATGTATGCAATGGTTTGCACAAGACCAGATATTGCACATGCAGTGGGAGTTGTGAGCAGGTATATGAACAATCCAGGTAAAGAACATTGGGAGGAAGTAAAGTGGATTCTCAGGTATTTGAGAGGTATTGCTACTCATGCATTATGTTTTGGAGGTTCAACTACTTTTCTACAGGGATATGTTGATTCAGATATGGCAGGTGATAAAGACAGCAGGAGGAGCACCACAGGGCATGTTTTTACTATAGGTGGAATAGTAGTAAGTTGGATTTTTAAACTGCAAAATGTTGTTGCACTTTCAACAACAGAGGCAGAGTATGTTGTCGCTACAAAGTATAGTAAAGAGATGATTTGGTTACAAAGGTTTATGGAAGAATTGGGAAAGAAGTAGGAGAATAGTAGGTTGTACTGTGACAGTGAGAGTTCCATTCATATTGCAAAGAACTCAGCCTTCCATTCGAAGACTAAGCATATACAGTTGAGGTACCACTTCATACGATCCGCCTTGGAAGATGGACATTTGAAGTTGGAAAAGATACTCACTAGCCAGAATCCCGCAGATATGTTAACAAAGGGAGTAACCAGGGAGAAACTGAGTTTCTGCTCAGTTTTAGTTGGTCTTCAAGAATGAAGATGAAGATGAGAAATTTGCCAGGTCCAAGAAGGTTCAAATTCCAACATATACAGCAGCATTGGAGTTATTGAGATCAGTCTCCAAGTGGGAGATTGTTGGTTGTGGATACCGATTCTCTTTCTGATTCAAAGGTCTTTTGTTTTCAGTCATGTTTATACCCCATGAATTATTTACACCCCAGAAGTATGTACACTCTTCCACATGGGGGAGTGCAGAGGGGGGTTACCCCCTCTGTGGGGGGTTACCCCCTCTGCGGGGGGTTACCCCCTCTGCGAAGCCCCGGAAGGAAAAATTGCCTTGTAAATGTATATCGTAATTTCCTTGTAAATCTGGATCATTCATTATAAGGTCACAGATCTAATGGTATAAATTATGTTAGGGGTTTTTTCCCTAGAAGGAAACCCTCTGTTATGAGGGAAATGTATTGCGGCTATGAATTATGGCGAATATTGTATTCTAAGATAGGAGAATGTGAGAGAAAGAAGAGGAAGTTACAGCAAGTTTGTTGTAGGTTGTATCCCTTCATTTGTTGGATAATAATAAAGGAAGGACCTGGCAATTTCTCTGGTGGACGTAGCCCACACTTGGTGAACCACGTATATCTATGTCTCTATTGTATTGTGTATCTTCTGTATTTTATTTCCGCATTTGTTTTATTTTATTGCTCCACGTTCATGTTTTTCTAACACTCGGGTCTTCGGGTCTTCGGCTACTTTGGCTCTTCGGGACTTCAGCTACTTCGGCTCTTCGGCACTCCGGGAGTTTCAAGTCTTCAGCTACTTTGGCTCTTCGGGACTTCGGCACTTCGGTAGTTTCTGGATGTAAAGTATGAAAATATCATGAAGTGATGATCTCGCGAAGTGATTAGCCAGTGCTTATCACTAATTAACTTGAGATTAAGCCGTTTTAAATACTTCGGGAATTCGGGACTTCAGATAATCCTGATCATAAAATTTGCGCGATTCTACACCCCTGAATGGACGAGAGTTGTTGATCTGATTGGCCTGATGGATCACCACTGTCGAAATTTAACTTATCTGTTTCCACAATCAGAGTCTGAAATTGACCGTTCTGGATTGTTGCGTTTGTCCACGAGTGTTTCCTGTGCATACAAAAAGGATTGGTCGACCTGTTGTGATCTCAATCAATGGAAAACGTGATGACAAGCATTCTAAACCAAATACGACATGTATTTTATCCTTTAGGAAAAGCAGAAACAGAGATGCGCAAAGACTCAAACAAGAAAGAAACGAATAAGAACCAAGTCGCTCAAAATTGGTAAACTAACTTAACCAACCCGAAGAGGGAAAAATGTTGAAGGCATATGGAAAAGAGAGAGAGAGAGAGAGAGAGAGAGAGAGAGAGAGAGAGGTGCATACCTAGGTTACAACACCAACAAACATGTACAAGGGAATCCAACCAGGTAAATCCACTTGTATTCCATAGAAATTTTACCTATTTAATGTTAGATCACGTGTTTAAAGATGATGGAACATGTCTCTAGCCCCAAAATAAAAAAATCTCTAAAATTGGGTGGGTACTAGCATAGGAAATAACTCTAATAGAACTCATGGTGTATGTAATAAAAAAAAAACAATAAATTATGAGCAATATTAGAAGAAATATAAATTGTAGAAAGTAAAATAGGAGAAACAATAGTATTGAACCTAGAGAATATAAATCATTATATTAATAATCTATAAAGATAGAAACGTCCATGGGCCTCTTTGAGGAGAAACTCAAAATTAGCAGAGCTCCAATATAATAAAAATACTTGACAAAACATTACATAGCCTTCTACCTCTATAAATAGTTTCTCACTAGAAAAACCCTAACTACTTGTGGCTCCATCATTAATGAGTGACAACTACCTAGTGGGCCTTATTTATTAAACATGACCCATTTACATTTAAGTAACCACACACCATCTACTTAATGGGCCTTATTCAAAGAAGATGGACTCATACATTAATTGACTAACTCCTAAGTACCCATAGTAAGGAGGTTAGGGTAGGGCCTTAACACATTTTCAATGTGTCTCACTTCATTCAACAATGATTCTCCATATTGTGCATACAAGTTCATTATGCTCTAATTGATTACAATGGTCTCCACTTCCAACCTTTTATGGTGGTTGGTATTAAGAGGGTTCCAATAACTTTTAGTTGTGTTGTATATCTCTGGTTTATGGTGTTTCATATTAATAGGGTTCCCCTATCTTTTAGTTGTGTTGTCTATCTATATCATATGATTTGAATATTTTCCTTTGTTTTACTTGATTACTCTTAGCCCTTGTTTCAAAAGTTTTCTCTCGCTTGGTCTCCTAAAATTTTGAAATAATATTTCCTCAAAGATATTTTTCACTCTTCATTTAATCGAAACCCACTCTTGGAGGATCTATGTCTTTGTATGTTGGATCTATTAGCAACACTACTCGTCTAATTTTGATTTAGGGTTTATTGTGGGTTGGATTTATATTATTTCGATTTATTTGAGGTTGGATAACCAATCAACTCTTATGCCACCACTCTAAAGCTACATACATTTTTAATCATTAATGTTTTTCTTCAAATTATGAATAGTCCATTAGCACTCACTAGAAACAACCATGTCTAACACCTATATTTGGAGGATCTAGTCTTTGTTGTTTGACTTCACTATCAATGCCATGAGTCCTCTATAGATACTTTAGGATTTAATAGAGGCTTAATTTCTCATTTTTTATTTTCCAACCAACTATCATACCACCTCTAAATCCACATATACTTTTCTTCAACATATAATCTCTTATGCCATTACATTCTTTGAAATAATTCGTGTCTGTTAATTTCAAACAAATTTCATCCACCCTGATTGTTATCTTCTGTTGAAAAATGTCATTCTACACTAAGAAAAAAATATCCCCAATAATAAATGTTGAATTCCTAAAGAAAATATATGGTGTCTCGAATGTATAATCTCTAATTCCATAGTTGAACTTTCATCCATTGACTTCTACCAATAAAATTTTATTGTTCTTGAAAGAAAAATGGATGCACCTTTTAACACAAAATGGGCAAGTAGTAAAAAAACTTGAAATCAAGAAGCAAGTATGTGGAGCACTAGTTTAAGTGTGAGTTGGTATATTAGTTACAATGAGGATGATATTGTTAGTGGCATGGGATTGTAAATTGAGGTTCATACCAATTCAAATAGCTTTATCCACAAAATTATCTAGGGATCCTATAAGAAGCATTTCCAACTAATTTTGATCTGTAAAGACTCAGCTTAATTAAATACAAAATTTTAATTCAATTAACATATAATTTCCTTACGTAAATTATTCATTCACTTCAAAAGCATAAATATTTTGCATAAGTTAAAATCTATCTACAGCATGGAAATAACTCAACAAATCACATATAAATACATGTTTCTGATGCTAATTCCCGTCAATATGGTTGTCCCTTCCCTGTTGCCTTGCTGTTGTCTTGCCTAGCCCGATGAACTGACCAACACTGCCCAAACCGACTATCCACCCAGCCAGCTAGGAGCATCCTGTCTGGCTCCCTAGCTCTAGGAAACCGAAAGGAATCCTGGCCCCCGTGCCCAAAACCCCGAGCAACCCGGTGCCCCCTGCAATGATACTCATAGTCTGAAAAACTCTCCCACAGAACCAGAAAACCAAGCCATGAAACCAGTGCTCCCGTCCCCCTCCAAAATGATTCCTCCCCCCAAAATCCAAAATCCTCCCTCCAAAGAATGCCTCCCTTCCCCGTAAGGCTCTCCCCCTCATATCCCCTTTCACCGACTCTTCCTTTCATTAAATTCCTTATCCCTACATTCATTACCTTATCCTCTTATTTAATGTCTTGTCCCATTTATTTAATGTTTCTTATCCTTTTATTTAATGTTTGTTATCCCATTCATATACGTAAGTTTTAATAAATTAATTTATTAACCCTATTAATTCTTTACTCACATAATTAAAGAGTTGATTAATAATTAATTAACCATTAACAATTATGAACAAATAATTAATGATAATTAATTAGTTAATATTATATAAGAAATAATTATTGTTTAGCTAACATCTTAGGACAATCAGATTATCAATTTAATTATAATTAATAATCATTTACATTTATTTAAGCAGGGTCGTTCAATACACCCACCCTTCAGGAAACTTTGTCCCGAAGTTAAGGTATCTTATGGTACAAAGGAAAAGAAACATGGTTCACACATTCATAACAATTGACTGACACTATCAGTAAGTAAGTCAAGAAAACTCATACATACTAGTGTATATGTACAAGAAATGTATGTGTAGCTAGTACATACAAGTCTCATGCATGTACTAATAATCAAAACTACCATCCTTTAGTAATTTATGTAGGCAT
>ML799482.1:390409-416311 GCA_009831015.1 Picea engelmannii | reverse complement strand
TAATAATTTTCTTTTTGTTTTGTGTGGTGTTTGCAGGCCGCGTGAGCTCTCTCTCCTTGGTTGTGTTTAGTGTGGCAAACTTGGTAGTTGGTGCTTTGATTTTTTTTTGTCATAGCTCCCTCTCCCTCTGTCGGCTGGATTCGGCCGCTTTGTCAAAATTGGGGGTTTTGTTCTATTTGTTTCCCTCGATTGTTTGCAGGGTAAAACAGTAAATATTGTTGTTATATTGGTAGACATGAAGTGTTATTCTCCATATTTTACCGGAATAACCTGAGCTTTGGTTCTTTGCTCTGAACATTGCATTCTGAGTTGATATAAACAAGAAAATGAAAATATCTTTGCCGGATCTTTTGAAATGCAATTTCATTGGCCTGAAAGACTTTGGCCGAAGAAGCTGGCCCGGCTGTTATCTATGCATTGAAATGTCTGCTGCTGTCAATAATCCAGTATTTGTTTGGACAAACCCATCATCAACCACAATCTGTGGAATATGGTAGAAAATGAAACGTTATTTTTTTTTTGTTCGTTTTTAGTTGATAAAAAAAAAACTTCGTCTGAAACCCAAAAGCTTTATCTAACTTTAATGGATGTTTTACGGGTTTTTTTTTTTGTATGTTGTATTTGGCATGGTATGGTTTTTTTTTTCTTGTATTTTTGTCATTGGTTTGAATTTTTGTCTCGGTCCTGGACCATGGAGGATCATGCAGGAGGGCGTTATGGACAATCAAATGGTTGCTCATTGTCCATGGGTGTATTTTGATGTTCGATCTGGATGGGTTTGGTAGGGTTTCTAGGTTTCTTTGATTTTCACGCAGTTTATGAAATTTCTAGCCCTTTTTCTACTAGATTTATATCAGTTTGTAGAAATCGAAGCATGAATCGTCATTTTCAATTGCCCACCTTCCCCAAAATAAGCGCAATGGCCAATCTTAGCCAATAAATGTCTTGCTACTCAGATCTGTGATGCTTATACAACAGAAAAGGATTCGAGATCTCTGTAGACCTAGTACGACATAGCAACAAATAGATCAAACCCACTTTATCTAATGGTTTCTTCCTCCATCCAGAACCAACCCAATTGACAATAGACAGCCTTCGAATTGTTTAAAATAATAATCTGAAGTAGATACCGGTAACTATAGAAACTACTCTATAAAATACGTAGTGAAGTATATACACAACGATCTATAAAACTGCGTAACAAAGTATATACACACTCACTTCCTGGAGTAGAAGACATGTTTTTGTCTGCTGACAAAAATGTCTCCGCTGAGAATGTTCCCACCAAGAGACGCTATGCATTCAGTCAGCTTTGCCATTATCCCTGTCTGATCCGGACATTGGAAAACATGCAGGCCATTGAAGAGGGTGGAAGCTGTGGATTGGGTGTCTGTTTCTTCTCCCACAACCTTCCATGAGCGATATGAATGAAGTAACTGTGGTGGGCTTGTGTTTGATAGTGTGGGGGATCCCACTGCATATGCAAATGCAGGTAAATAGTGTCTTATTAATCTCTCAATCAGTGAAAGTCGTGCATTTATGCCTTTGATTTAATTTAACGAGTATGTAACGAGTTATTTTCTTTGAATTTTCCTATCTGACGTGAACATATGATCAAATTCTTACACGTCCATTTTAGTCGGATATACTTTTATATTTGCTAAGAGAATTTAGAGACCCTTAGATTGACACTATTTCTTTGAATACCATCTGAGGGTACTGTTTGGCACACCTTATCTCTAATTTGCTGAATTTCAAATTTCATCAATGAAATCTGGCAAACATGGTGACTTAGGTGCAGAGTCCAGATTATCTTCTAGACACTGTTCTACAGGAGTTTCTTCCATTCGGCCTCGAATGTTAGGGGAGTGAGTTCTAGCAGATCTTGATATGCTTGCATTATTTGTATTCCAAATTCTAGGTCCAGTTCTCCCAAATCTGTTTTCTACTATTAGTGCTCAGCTTTAGGGTCTTCATTTAGAGCAGTGCTTTATTTTACTTTTTGCATCTTGATTTATTTAGGAGCCGTTTCCGTGCTCTCACTATGTATCGGAACTATTGTACTCAGTAGTCCCATTGACCTACTTTTGTGGTCATTCATTGGACAGCAATAAAATTATCTTATTTTATCTACCATTGTATGACTATCTATATTGAATGCTGAGAAATGGCACTCCATGTGACTCTTTCTGAATCAATGTGTTCCTTTCCAATAGGTTAATCAAATTCCTGGAGGACGTCTGCAATGTCTTATCTTCAATTAGGCCTTGTTTAATGAAACTGCTAAATCTCAAATGGGAAAACATTTCAGTGTCTGTACTACTGTGGTGGCACTACTAAGAGTAATCATATCAGTCTCTACTAGTGGGCATAAAGAAAGGCTACTTTTATGTTACAGTGTTTTCTTCATTAGCTTCATGCGAAGGTCTATTTTTTTTTTTTCTCTTTATAAAATATACCTGCCATTGTTTATTAGTTTCCATTATAAAGCATCAAATGTTCTTTGAATTACAGAGTTCTGGAGTAAATGGACTGGACCCCTATTTTTTTTTATTTTTTTTTTGTGTGTGTGTACTACAGTTGGAAACACATTTCTACTGCACCTGTACCTACTGTATTGTACATGTGGTAGCTTTGTTGAAGCCTAATGATATATATTGATGCCATTCTTCTTATTTTGGTAACCAAGTTCACCATTTTTGCTTGGGTTGTTCATTCTATAATCTCTTATGTGAATTATATCCTTGCTTGTGGAAATTCAAGTAATCTAGTAATGCATACTAGGAACACTTATGATAACCCGATTTAGTTTTGTTCTCCAGATATAGCTTGGAATTCCTTATCCCATATTTTCTTGTTTAAGGTTATAATATTGAAATTATTACGGAAATTATTTTTATTTTGTATTAAAATTTCTGTGTTTGGTTTGCAGGTTAAGCGTGGTTGGAGTTAGGGCTTGGATTTTTGGCCCTTAAGGCTCCAGAGTGTGAACGATGCGCTCTAATACCATGTGTAAAGACTCAGCTTAATTAAATACAAAATTTTAATTCAATTAACATATAATTGCCTTACGTAAATTATTCATTCACTTCAAAAGCATAAATATTCTGCATAAGTTAAAATCTATCTACAACATGGAAATAACTCAACAAATCACATATAAATACATGTTTCTGATGCTAATTCCCATCAATATGGTTGTCCCTTCCCTGTTGCCTTGCTGTTGTCTTACCTAGCCCGATGAACTGACCAACACTGCCCAAACCGACTATCCACCCAGCCAGCTAGGAGCAGCCTGTCTGGCTCCCTAGCTCCAGGAAACCGAAGGGAATCCTGGCCCCCGTGCCCAAAACCCCGAGCAACCTGGTGCCCCCTGCAATGATACTCACAGTCTAAAAAAATCTCCCACAGAACCAGAAAACCAAGCCATGAAACCAGTGCTCCCGTCCCCCTCCAAAATGCTTCCTCCCCCCAAAATCCAAAATCCTCCCTCCAAAGAATGCCTCCCTTCCCCGTAAGGCTCTCCCCCTCATATCCCCTTTCACCAACTCTTCCTTTCATTAAATTCCTTATCCCTACATTCATTACCTTATCCTCTTATTTAATGTCTTGTCCCATTTATTTAATGTTTCTTATCCTTTTATTTAATGTTTGTTATCCCATTCATATACGTAAGTTTTAATAAATTAAATTATTAACNNNATTAATTCTTTACTCACATAATTAAAGAGTTGATTAATAATTAATTAACCATTGACAATTATGAACAAATAATTAATGATAATTAATTAGTTAATATTATATAAGAAATAATTATTGTTTAGCTAACATCTTAGGACAATCAGAGTATCAATTTAATTATAAATAATAATCCTTTACATTTATTTAAGCAGAGTCGTTACATGATCCATACAAGGTTATTTTTTTAATTACAGATGTGTGTATGAATCCTTCTGTCAATGAAGGAATGTTCATCATATCATAACATAATTAAAAATTAATAGTTGAAGTGTGGATAACCCATTTGCAATTTATTTGACAAAATCTTCCAAAAATAAACACAACAAAATTAAATAAAATAACCCTCCAGTAAAGCATTGGTGACCTACAAATGATGAAGATTATGTAATGTACATAGGGAGGATAATATAATATAGGGTTCCTAGGGAGGTACCTAAGGGGGATAATGAATGTAATGTGACCATAATCATGGAATAGGCCTACTTGGTAGTTTGTGGGTAATAAATAGGCCCACTAGGTAGTTAGAATTAATAATATAATAATGAGGGGTAGATGGCATACACCCTAAGGAATACTCATGAGAAAGTAAAGATATACACATGAGTATCATTGTATTTGATATGTTGAGTATTGTATCATAGCAAGCATGTATTGTGGATTGATTCCTTCCACAAGGAGTATTTCAGGTGTTACCCTACCTTAAGGGTTGTATTATCTTCCCTAGGTATATTACAACTTCTCATTCCATAGAAAAAAAAAACTATAATACTTCAATGGTTGTGATGGCATTTAGATTAATCATATGAAGTTTTTCTTGTGTTTGGTATTGTTTTAACTTTGGAACAAATTAATGGCAAGTAATAAGTTCATACATGCATGTAATTTTCTAGTGGTGCATCTTTTTATTTTGGTAGTTTAGATTTGTAGTCCTACTTGGGTAATGAAATTTTTTATAGACAATTTTAGGCCAGAATTATTATACACAATTATTTCCTTTATATGTTACCTATTTTATATTACTTAATTACCATTATCACAGGCTAATTCATTCAAAAAGTAGGCAAGCCACGTATACTTGGAGATGAATGATGTGGTTAATTTGACCTTCCTTGGTTGATGATATGCAATTGGTAACTCATCTCCTATACCCTAGTAGTGTTGGTGTTTTTTCCTCCTCTTTTGGATTATTTGTTTATTTCCATACATTGGTTCTCAAAAAGTGTTTTGCAAGAGATATCTAGAAAAATACATGGATTCTAATCTAAGAAAGTTCATCTCAATGTAGTTTTATCACCTCCCTGACAACGACGCAAAAAAGTGATGGGATAAAGAATTTCAACAATATTTTTGAACTCCTCAGCTTAACTTTAAATTGTCAACCCAAGGTTTGTGCAAACATACGAGGTACTATGCATTGTATACATTGCAAACTACACTACTACAACAATCTAATAGAAATGAAATATTCTAACTCTAGGAATGTAAGAGCTAAATAATAAAATGAACATAAAGTAAATGTGAAATAATTAATCTATTCTAACAATAATAAGGGATGCCCAATATTAGCCTCTTTACGTTTGTTTCCTCACTCTCCAATATTGATGGCTTTGCACTCATTCTGCCCCATGTCAAGGGAACCAAGAGAAAGGGTGTGGGGAGTGTTGGTCATTTTTTTAAAGAGGAAGGAGACAATATTCATATGGGTACCCAATCAGGCAATGGTGTTAAGGAAGGATCACCTTGGAGTCATAGGATGAGCTGAGATACTAAGCAAGGGAGATAAGTAAAGAAAATGAACATAAAGTAAATTTGTAGAAAGGAAATGAACATAAATTAAATGTGCATAAATTAAACTATCCTAATAGCAAGAAATGACAAACCATAAATTAAAAGTAGTAAGGGAAATATATGAAAGGAAAGAAATTCTATAAATGAAAGTACACAAATTTAAGGAATGAAAATGTAGAAATAAAACTACATCTCTTGAAAGAAAATAAAATAGCATCCATCTAATATATATGTAGAGAGGATTCAACCTTTATTGCAGCTTCAGATCAAGCCCAAACCTTGAAGAAATCAATGGGGAAAATCCCTCAAGATAAAAAAACTATTTACAACAAGAAGCTTGAACCAAAAATCTACATTACTTCCAAATTTGAATTTACAAATTAAGAGTAGCAAAACTAGATGAATGACAATCCTCAAGAGGAGCCTAGACTAACATATCAACTATGCTTTCCCTTATACTTGAAAAGGAATCTTATCTAATCCTTCCAATCAACCCCTTGATTGATGGAGGCTATCCCAAAATCTCCTAAAATCATGCAGCCTATTTTGTGGGATTAGTCCAATCTTCTAGAGAAGGTGAAGGGACAATATCCCTTAAAAATATCAACAGCTATCAAGTTTAGCTAGAGCCATGAATGAGGGAGATCAATATTTTATGGGTGGTTTTATTTCCTACACTCAATCTTTTGAGATTACATCATTCTTCATATACAACATATGCAATAATAATAAAAATCATAAATCACTCTAAGATCAAGCACATGTTACATTTCAACTTGAATTAACTCGATCATATATAATTAGGTAAACAATAAGTCACGTTGGTCATCAAAAGAATGAATTTCTCCCATGAAGGTTGTAGCTTAGAAAGGATGATTTTAGGGGAGAGATTTTGCTCATGGGTGAAATTAAGGGGTCTCCTAATTTTTATTGGGCAATTGTAGTGGTTTTTAAAACTTTTGTTCTTCACCCCTAATTTATTTTAAAAGAAAAATCGTATAGAGGGTTAGCACGGGTTTCTTTGAGGGAGAGAGAAAAATATATATTTATCCAGTGAAATTTGGAGCTACAAGCTTGCATTCTCCCAATTTCTAGAAATATGGGAATTTCTAGTAACAATTTATCCCTCCCAGTTGGTTTAAATCAAGGTTTATGGTTTAATTCGACCCAATTAGGTGGTATGATTAGGTACAATCTTCCATTTGCTTGATTTCCAAAGAACAAGGGGATTTATGGGAGCGATTTGGTCCTCCTATTTGGTATAAATTGCATTTGATTTCTTGGTGGAGGGAATTCGAATGAGGGTATTGGAAAGACAGAGAAACAACATGATTCTTGAATCTTTGGCAGCATCTGGATATCTTTTCGGGTATTGGAAAGACAAAGAAACAACACGAGTCTTGAATCTTTGTGTAATATCCCTCGACCGAACCAAAATGTAAATATAATCCAAGTATATTTAAAGCTAGTGAGTTGGTTAGACATCATTTTTGTAATACACCTTTCATGGCATGGTGCGCGCATATACTGCACAGTAAAGGGATGTAATGTGCACATTATGAACACCGCACGTAGTAACTAAGGTGCACGCAACCTTAAAGACAGAGGATACAGCACGCAGTAACAAAGTGCGTGCGATATTAAGGTCAGTGAACCTTTGTGTATATAATATGCGTTATAGGCTGGTGAGCCAGTATTATAAGCCGGAATACTTATGCCTTGGAATTAGGCTAGCATGCCTAGATGTCGAGGGCCAATGCGCCTACTTTGTACTTGACTCATGATTAATATAAAATACATCATTGCGCACAGACTAACCATGATAAAAGAGATGGGGGACTGAACTTCACCAATTAGGGTAAGGGAGGGCCAAAAGTCAAGGAATATTATATTAATATTTCCTAAAACATAAAGTATGGATAATTAGTTTATCATAAGTTCTAAAGTTGGGGACAAGTGGACAAAAGTAAATTCCGATATGGCAAGTGTCAAGTTGGGGACATGCATTCATATCATGAGGAAACTTAGCCCAGAGGGGGATTCATGAGGGAGTTACGAGCAGAAAACAAGGGGAAACAACCAGGGGACCATTTTTTGACAGAGAGTTCAGAGTGATTCCAAAAAAACACTCAGTTATCTAGTCAATGAGTCAATGAATCCATGACCATTTTCACTCTTACATTATGTTATCCTAGAGACAGCCATTCGACCTTTCTGAAACCTGTTTTCTCATCCCTTTTGGTTGGTGTACCTGGTTAGCTTGGAGTGGGATTGAAGAAGTGGGTTTTCGGGCCCGTGAGCAGTTCTTTGGAGGAGAGAATTGTTGTGGATTGATTTTCTTTGGTGCTTGACTGTAGCTACAGCACTCTGAGACTTCCGGTACGGCCTATTATTGAAGCCCTGGAAGGGAAATGGGGCAGCCGAGGGACTGTTGAGCAGAGAAGGGGCAGACTTCCTTGGGTGGGACAGGCATGTGGAGAATGAGAGGTTGTAGGCTGTTAGTTGAGTGATCACCTGAGACGGAGTCTTTCCTGTTTTCCATGAGCCTTAGCTTGGATAGGAATCCCTTTACCCTGGGTGGAGTTCAGTCCCAGCTCGGGGGTGATTCACTGTTGAGAGTGATGAACAGTGTAGTCTATGGCTGGGAGGTTCATGGACAGTCTATAAGCAGTTGGTGACAGTCTTTTAAAGATAAGTATCAATTGTATGATATATGAATATGTTGTTTTTTTATTTACATGCCCATGTTACAATTTTATCATATATGTGATTATGAATGCCTGTGTGCTTATGGGTAATTTCCTGTAAATGACGCATATCGGTAATTACTGTTATTTTAATATAAAAGTCGTGAGTTACAGAAAGTAATGGTTTTTTTATATTTAGATGTAAATCTTTCGCTAGCATGTTGTATGTATATGTTTTAGTTGCATGCAGTCTAAAGAGTAAATTTAGGTGGCATTGCTTAGTTGACTACTGGGTATGCTACTGTATGTTCCATAGTATGGGAACGAAAATGTTCCCTAGAGTAGCATGGTCCGGCCTCACGGCTGGAAATGTTACCGACTGGCGTCAAAGCATGAGTGGTTGCTCTGGAGTGGCGTACCTCGGCCTCAGGTTGGTCGAGGGGGTTCGTTACAGTATGGTATCATAGCCTCAATTCAACACTAAGCTTGGATGGACCAGAAGGGTACAATCGAAGTGAATATTCACAGAAAATTAACTTCGAAGTGACCAGAATTAGAGTCATAGAGTGTCCTTGGAAAAAGGTTGGCGTACTGGTGTGCGTGGTAAGTTTGGCATCGTACGGGAAACCGTGGCGTGCTAGTGTGCGTGGTAAATTGTGGCATTGCGCGGAAGATTATTATGTGTAGATGCACGTGTTGAAATTAGCCTTGCATGGTAAGCACACACATAGTAAGGTGCACATGGGGTGCATGAGTATTGCTTAACGCAGAAGAGTTTTGTTGTTACGTGCATAAGTACGAGTATAAGTTGTTTCGCGGTGGTGTATTCAATAGTATGCACAGATATTTGAGCGCGAAGGAATATGTTAAACTTGACATGGTGCATGCATAGGATGAAAATGCATGTGGAATATTGATGCGCAGTATCGAACTGTGCGCAGTGGATATTGGCGCACAACACCAGAATAGTGCGCATAAGTAGTCGGTACGACAAAAAAGAAATGCACAGTAGATTTAGGTGTGTGGAGAAGAGTTTACCTTGTAATATTGCTATACACGATAATATAAATGAACAGGTCAATTTAATGCACGTGAAGTCGCTTAGAAGGCAAGGAGTCTGAGTTTAAAATTGCATAATAATAAAAGAAAAATAAACACATAACCGCTTTGAAGCATTAATTAAAAAGAATTCCGAATTTTAATTTCTTCCGATTTAGACAAATGAAAATAAAATATAAGATTACAAGAAAAACTCTTATAAAAGAAAACAAGAGTCATAACATCACCAGATAGAAATTGTAATAAAACAGTGTAAAATCCGTTTCTATATTTATATAATCATATTAATCACAAAATTACAAAAGGTTGATGACAGCAGTTAGCCTGTTGTAAAAAGGGTTGCTGAAGAACATGCCTATCATTTATGGTACTCTTTACCTCCGCTACTGGCTGTTCAAAATTTGTTGAGACATGCTTATATTAGTTGAAGACTTACTTCATCTTAGCGATCTCCGTCTTTAAAGAGGATTCTAACCAGACTGGTTGATTTTCTCCAACACTTTCGGTCGCTTCAACCGTAGATTCCTCCTTCTTATGTCACTTACTCCTTTTCTTCTTAGCAGTTGGCTTGTTGATGACTAAATAATTAATAATGGGATTCAGCCTAACTTCCAATCGTGAGTCTATAACTGGCTCTATGTGGAATTTAGTTGCTAGAAGATGCGCGAGGACCCTTTCCTCCTTAATCGCAGGAAAGCCTAGCATGTTACTCGAATAACCAGTCTCACTCGACTTAGCTTTGTCCATGTATCTCAGATTGAGGATACCGAAATGTGTCTCTACAGAGAGCAGGAAGTCAAGCAGCTTGAAGATTACTACGAGTGTGGATACGAAGCTATTTTCATACTTGAGGAGTAGTAATTATAGAACTCCATTTATGAAGCGCAGACAAATTACGTACAAGAAGCGTTGGGTTGCCATGCTCGTCCAATCCATTTTGAATGATTAGCTTTTGAGTTCGTTACATGGTGGCGTTCAGCTGACGTCACATGGATGCGAAGTACCGAACGAATGAACCAAGGTGATTTGACTAGCCATCGCCCGCTCCATGAGTGGTGGATTTGACATGTTGAGACACGTAATACCGCGTCTTGGCGAAAGTGGTTTTGAAAATACCACCTTCTTGCATGATTGTATCTCGGAAGGCACTGTGCATCAATGTTCTCGAGACTTGGGTCTTCTCTAGAATTTTTGTGGTAATAACACCAGGAAACTAGGAGTGATAATGTTGATGTGTATGTTGAATCGAAATGGTGCATATTCTCATGAATTGTTGATTGGTTAGTCTGATAAGTTTCGATGGTTGCACGTTTTGCAGAATTAACAACAACTCAATCAGGACAGACCAGTGCAAATTCCATAGGAATGGAAGAGGCACAGGAGAATTACAGTCATCCAAAGAAGAGCAGAGGGATGGATGTCCATTTGGGCATGGAAGGAACGAACTCCAATGGACATGGAGAAAAAAGGAATGAAGATATGAATATGGCTGAGACCATTAAGAATTTGTAGAAGGATGTCCAAAGCCATAAAGCTAATAATGAAAGGCTTATGAAAGCCAAAGAGCAACAAGATGAATTCAACATGAAACTATTGGAAGGTTTGAACAGAATAGAGAAGAAATTGGCTAAGGAGAGTGACTCAAGTAGATCTGAGAGTCACAAATCTTCAGAGGAGAAGAGAGAAGTAAAAAGTTCTAGTAAACATCACCATCATTCCCATAGGCATTCCCATAAGAGAGCAGGCAGCAGCTCAAGCCTATCCCCTGTCAGAAGGTATAAGAGATCTGGGGTGGATGAGCTGCGAGGAGAAATGAATAAAATCAAACCTCCTACATTTGATGGTGAGCACAAGAAGGATGAAGATGTTGAAACATGGTTGCTAGGCATGAGGAAGTATTTTCAATTGCATAATTATTCTTCTCATGTTGAAGGTAGAATCATTATCTATCAACTCAAAGGAAAGGCCTCCATGTGGTGGGATCAACTGGTGCAAGTACAACACATTGTAGAGAGAAGTGTTACTTGGAGAGAATTCAAGAAGTATTTTGAGAAGAAGTACTTGACCAAGAGATATTATAACAAGAAAATGAAAGAGTTCTTTGAACTCAAGATTGGAAGTGCGACCATAGATGAATATGAGAGAATATTTCTAGAACTATTGAAATATGTCTCTTTCATTAAGGATGAGATAGTCAAGATTCAATGGTACTTAAGTGGATTTCCATCGTTCATCAATGACAAAATACAATATGATGATCCCAAGACATTAGAAGAGACCATAAGAAGAGCTAAATGCTTATATGACCAAATGAAAGCAAGAACAACTTTCCAAAAGGCTTGGGAAGACAATGAGAAATTCAAGATAGATCAAAGGAAGAAGGGAGATAAGCCACCATTCTTCAGAAATAATCCACAATGCCAGCAAACGCATAAGGAAACCAGAGCGATTGACATAGGGAGTCAAGGGCCAAGAAATCCACCTATGCAATGTTGGAGTTGTAAAGGAGACCATAGTTTTAGAGATTGTCCTCACAGAGGCGAAAAAGGTAAGTTTGTTCACAATGTACAATGAGTTGAGACAGTAGAGGACATGGGCAGAAATGTGCCAAGCATTTATGCATCCCTAGACAACAAGCAAGCAGAGTATCAGTCCCACATGATTGAAGTGGAAGGTATGATCAACAACCAAACTCTTTCTATTTTAATTGATTCAGGAGCTAGCCATAGTTATATAGACCCAAAGATGGTGGAAATTTTGCATTTACCAAGAAGCAAGCATGGGAAATCCTTGTTGGTGCAATTGGCTACAGGATCCAGAAGAAATAATGAGATGGTTAAGTCCTGCCTCATAAACATGAATGGACTAAATATCATGGCAGATTTGAACATCTTACCCTTAGGTTCCTATGATGGTTTAATTGGGATGGATTGGTTGGACCCACATCATGCTCTATTGGATTGTCATAACAAAGCATTCACTTTCCTAGATGAAGAAGGGAACCAAAAGAAAGTGTGGGGAATTCCCAGGGCAGTAACCATTAGAGAAATTTCAGCATTACAGCTGAAGAAATGTTATAGAAGAGGATGTCAAATATTTGCAGCTCGTATGGAGGAGACACCTAAGGACAAGGTGCCAAATTTGGAGAATTATGCAGTCCTGAAAGAGTTTGAAGATGTATTCAAGGAAGTATCGGGACTACCCCTAAGGAGAGACATTGATTTCTCTATAGATTTGATGCCTGGAGCAGCACCAGTATCAAAGACTCCTTACAGGATGAGTACACCAGAATTGAAGGAGTTGCAAATGCAGCTTGAAGAACTTCTGAAGAAGGGGTATATATGCCCAAGTGTATCACCTTGGGGTGCCCTGATCTAGTTTGTGAAAAAGAAAGATGGAACGTTAAGATTGTGCATTGACTTCAGACAATTGAATAAAGTGACTATTAAGAACAAATATCCTCTACCAAGGATTGATGACCTTTTTGATCAATTGAAGGATGCAAGGATATTTTCAAAGATAGATCTCAGATTAGGATGACATCATGTAAGAATTAAAGAAGAATATATTAGCAAGACCACCTTCAGGACAAGGTATGGTCATTATGAGTTTACGGTGGTACCGTTTGGATTGTCAAATGCACCAGCTGTTTTCATGTGCTTAATGAATGGTGTTTTCCGAGAGTATTTGGACAAGTTTGTCATTGTCTTTTTGGATGACATTCTTATATTCTAAGTTAGAGGAAGGGCATGAACATCATTTGAGGATGGTGTTGCAAGTATTAAGGGAACATCATTTGTATGCCAAATTGAGCAAGTGCTCATTTTATCAGAAACAAATTCATTATTTGGGGCATATAATCTCAGAAGATGGGATAGCAGTGGACCCTAAGAAGGTAGAAGCCATTAGAGAATGGTCAGCACCAAAGAATGTAACAGAGGTCAGATATTTCATGGGCCTTGTAGGTTACTATAGGAGATTCATTGGAGGATTCTCGAAGATAGAACACCCAATCACTTCCTTGCAAAGGAAAGGTATGAGGTTTCAGTGGACAACAGACTGTGAAAGGAGTTTCCAACATTTGAAAAAATTATTGACAAGTGCTCCAATACTAAGGATCACAAACCCAAATGAAGATTTCATTGTATGCACAGATGCATGTAATGAAGGACTGGGTGGAGTCCTTAGTCAAAATGGATTTGTGATATGTTATGAATCAAGGAAGTTGAAGGAGCATGAAAGAAACTATGCCACTCATGATTTGGAGTTGGTAGCCATAGTGCATGCCCTGAGGAAATGGAGACACTACCTCATGGGAAAGAGGTTTGAGCTAAGAACAGACCATAATGGTTTGAAATATTTATTTGATCAGCCAAATCTAAATGCTAGACAAAGCATATGGTTATAATTTCTAAGCGAATATGACTTTGATAGAAGGCATATCAAAGGGAAAGAAAATAAAGTGGATGATGCACTCAGCAGGAGGGTGCATGAGCTTCATGCTACAGCCATCAGCATGTATCAGACTGATGTTAAAAGAAAAATTATGGAGGCTGCAAACACAGATCTACAGTACAGAGAATTGGTAGCAATGCTACAGCAAGGTAAGACACCACAGAGGATGGATAATTATAAGTTGGGAGTAGATGGAATACTGTTGCACAAGAACAGAATTTTTATACCAAATGTCCAGGACTTGAAATGTATAATTTTGTGTGAGATGCATAATGCTCCTTATGCAGGACACCCTAGATATCATAAAACTGTAACAGCGGTTAAGAGCCAATACTTTTTGGCCAGGTATGAAGAGAGAAATTGCAGAATACATCGCTAGGTGTATGGAGTGCCAGAAAGTTAAAACAGAGCATAGGCACCCAGCAGGATTGTTGCAACCTTTTCCCATTCCTGAATGGAAGTGGGAAGTGGTGACAATGGATTTTATTACGAGATTGCCCAAAACAGGAAAGCTACATGATTCGATTATGATAGTGGTGGACAAGCTTACAAAAGCTGCCCATTTTATTCCACTAAAAACTACTCACAAAGCAGTAGATGTTGTTGATATTTTCATGAAGGAAGTGGCACGATTGCACAGAATTCCTAAAATGATTGTGTCTGACAGAGATCCAAAATTCACCTCGAATTTCTGGAAAGGATTGTTCAAAGGATTTAGAATGAAACTGAACTTTAGTACAGCTTATCATCCCAAGTCTGATGGATAGACAGAAAGAGTGAATAGGGTGATAGAAGATATGTTGAGAATGTATGTGATGGACAAACCATCGAAATGGGAAGACTACCTACACTTGATAGAATTCGCTTATAACAATGGGTATCAAGTATCATTGAAAATGAGCCCATTTGAAGAACTTTATGGAAGAAGGTGCAATACTCCAGTAAGTTGGGATAATCCAGCTGATAGAATAGTATTCGGGCCAGAGTTGCTCAAGGAGATGAAGGACCAAATGTTAAAAATTAAGCATAATTTGAAAGTTGCTCAAGACAGATAGAAAATTTATGCTGATAAAAACAGAATCCATAGAGAATTCAAAGTGGGTGATCATGTTTTCCTGAAAGTGAAAGCTAATAGGAGTTCCCTAAAGTTGGGAAGTTGCGCCAAGTTAGCAGCCAGATTTTGTGGACCATTTGAAATCCTAGAAAGGATTGGTCCCATTGCTTATATGATTGTATTGTCTGCATCTATGTCTATTCATACTGTCTTCCATGTATCATTGCTAAAGAAATATATACCCAATGCTAATCATGTTATTGATTGGAATGTTATTCAGATGGAGCAAGAAGGCGCTTTCCAAGTGCATCCGGTGTGCATCCTGGATCGAAAAATCAAAAAACTTTGGAATAGAGCCATAGGGCTTGTAAAGGTCCAATGGACCTAGTATGGACCTAAAGACGCTACTTGGGAGCATGAAGATGCAATGCGGGTGTACTCGCATATTTTTGAAGAATTTTGAAAATTTTGTTGTATATGGATACATGATGCACTAAGGACAATGCATAAATAAGGGGAGGGGATTGTAATATCCCTCGGTCGAACCCAAATGTAAATATAATCCAAGTATATTTAAGCTAGTGAGTTGGTTAGACATCGTTTTTGTAATACACCTTTCATGGCATGGTGCGCGCATATACTGCGCAGTAAAGGGATGTAATGTGCACATTATGAATACCACGCGAAGTAACTAAGGTGCATGCAACCTTAAAGACAGAGGATACAGCGCACAGTAGAAAAGTGTGCGCGATATTAAGGTCAGTGAACCTTTGTGTATATAATATGCGTTATAGGCTGGTGAGCTAGTATTATAAGACAGAATGCTTATGTCTTGGAATTAGGCCAATGCACCTAGATGTCAAGGGCCAATGCACCTACTTTGTACTTGACTCATGATTAATATAAAATACATCATTGTGCGTAGACCGACCACGATAAAAGAGATGGGGGATTGAACTTCACCAGTTAGGGTAAGGGAGGGCCAAAAGTCAAGGAATATTATATTAATATTTCCTAAAACATAAAGTATGGATAATTAGTTTATCCTAAGTTCTAAAGTTGGGCACAAGTGGACAAAAGTAACTTTTGATATGACAAGTGTCAAGTTGGGGACATGCATTCATATCGTGGGGAAACTTAGCCCAGAGGGGGATTCAGGAGGGAGTTACTAGTGGAAAACAGGGGGAAACCACCAGGGGACCATTTTTTGACAGAGAGTTCAGAGTGATTCCAAAAACACACTCAGTTATCATGTCAATGACTCCATGTACATTTTCACTCATACATTGTGTTATCCTAGAGACAGTCATTTGACCTTTCTGAAACTTCTTTTCCCATCTCTTTTGGTTGGTGTACCTAGTTAGCTTGGAGCAGGATTGAAGAAGCGGGTTGTCAGGCCCGTGAGCAGTTCTCTGAACGAGAGAATTGTTGTGGATTGATTTACGTTGGTGCTTGACTGCAGCTACAGTGCTCTGATACTTCCGGTCCGGCCTGTTGATGAAGCCCTGGAAGGGAAGTGGGGCAGCCGAGGGACTGTTGAGCAGAGAAGGGGCACACTTCCTTGGGTGGGACAAGCATGTGGGGAATGAGAGGTTGTAGGTTGTTAATTGAGTGAGCACCTGATGGAGTCTTTCCTATTGTCCATGAGCCTTAGCCTAGATAGGAATCCCTTTACCCTGGGTGGAGTTCAGTCCTAGCTCGGGGGTGATTCACTGTTGAGAGTGACAAACAGTGTAGTCTATGGCTGGGAGCTTCGTGGACGGTTTGTAAGTAGTTGGTGATAGTATTTTAAAGATAAGTATCAATTGTATGATATATGGATATGTTGTTTTGTTATTTACATGCCCATGTTACGATTTTATCGTATATGTTATTATGAATGCCTGTGTGCTTATGGGTGATTTCCTGTAAATGATGCATATCGGTAATTACTGTTATTTTAATATAAAAGTCGTGAGTTACAGAAAGTAATGGTTTGTTTATATTTAGATGTAAATCTTCCACTAGCATGTTGTATGTATATGTTTTAGTTGCATGCAGTCTAAAGAGTAAATTTAGGTGGCATTGCTTAGTTGACTACTGGGTATGCTACTATATGTTCCATAGTATGGGAATGAAAAATGTTCCCTAGAGTAGCATGGTCTGGCCTCACAGCTGGAAATGTTACCGAATGGCGTCAAAGCATGAGTGGTTGCTCTGGAGTGGCGTACCCCAGCCTCAGGTTGGTCAAGGGGGTTCGTTACACTTTGGCAGCATCTGGATATCTTTTTGTGTTCAATTCGATAAGCAATTCGACCAAATTTGTAACTTTAACTATTTATGTGATTGTTGGTGGATCTCGTCCTTTCTATTTGGAATATTTCAGTCTTCATATTATCGAGTTTTCTTTGTCAGATAAAGAAAATGAATGCTTGGAACAATTTTACAATCTCCTACATAGCTATAGGGCATGGTTTTCTCTCTTGTATGTTGTAATATGTTTAAAAAATGGCTTATGAAACAAAATTGTTGGGGCTCTCCTATTTTCTCCATTTGTTAGTTTCTTGACCCATGGGAGGATCTCAGGACTCTGTGATTTTGGACCTATTATATGGTATATTAAACAAACCTTAGGTGGATCCCCCACTACCTTAATAAGGATATGTCAGTAAGTAGTATTAGAAGGATCCCATTCGTATTCTCTTGTTACACATATCAATTCTATACAAATCCTAGATGGAGTAGCAGAGGTGGCCAATGGATTGTCATGCCTTGGAATTTGTTGTTTTATCTCGAATGTGTTTTCAGTATAGTTATAACTTATGTGGGGTTTTCTATTTGAATATTTGTGTTCTTTAATGAGAGTTTTTTCCTTCAATTAAATGTTTGTTTGGTTGAAATGGTCTTGTGAATACCATGTCATGAAATCTTAGCCTCTTTAAATGGTGTCATTTATTTGATCATGGAGGAGTCAATCTTCTCGTTATTGTGGTGTTAATTATTTTGATTAATGGACAATGTGTTATTGTGCTTATGGAAATACATTGTTGTTTTCTTGTGTGTTCCATGTCCTAGTGTATAAAGTGTGGCATATTGGTCTCAAAAGAGAAGGATCCCTATGTAGGGTTGAACTCTGTAATGTCCTATCATTGGGAAAAAATTAGACCATGTAATTCATTTTTCTTTCCAATGATATCGATTGATTGTAAGTAATCCTTTATGATCTTCTTATGTTGATTTAAAATCCTTTATGATCTACTTATGTTGATTTAAAATCCTTTATGATCTTCTTATGCTGATTTATAGATCGATAGTATGACTAAGCACTTCAATAGGTGCAAGGATTTATTAGTAATGAATAGATATAACATGTTTAGCATATGAATATTGAAACTGCTCTAGCTTCACTTGACCAAAATTCAGCTTATTGGACAATGACAATACTTTCTTGACTATTTCACTGGTAGGAGAATTGAAATTTCTAAATAGGGCATCCATGGAATGAACAATAGAAGCATATTACCCTTTCGTTTTGACAAAAAAAATGACTTTCTTAGGAAACTTTTCAATATTTGAAGCAAGATGGCTTTGCATAATAAAATGAGTGCCAATAATATTTTGCAATATTTGATTGATAGAAATATATGCATTTGAATCTCCATACTCAGATTTTGTTTCTATATCATTATGTATGTCAATAGCCATGAACTCCCCTTGTTTGACATCATGGAGAGTGGATAGCCAAGATATTCTTTGTAATATAGAAATGTGAAACCCACTTAAAAAAAAAAAATTGTTTGTTGTAATAAGGTTTATTGGTGATGATATATGTTATTCACACAAATAGAAATTGTTCATGCAAATTTGTGAGCATTCCACTCACTATATTTTTCATACAATATGGCCAAGCAAGACTAGCTATTGCATGGATTTTCTAACAAGTTTAGAGTGCACTCAAAGCAAAGGAAAGTAATAATAATGGAGGTTTGATATGGTGAGGAAAGGATGATCTTATTGAGGGTACATGAAGACAACATTAAACACCCAAGTATGATACATACCCAATGCAATCCATACAAACACAAAACAATAAGAAAACAAGCTTATCTTCAGAAAATCGAACCTACCTTTTTTGCATTGTATTGTGGCTCCATTGTATTTGAATTTGATGAACCAATTGATTTTCCATCACTTTATTTGAATCCCTTTCTTGGCACTGATGTTTGACCCCAAGAGGATAATTTATTTTCTTGAAATTGTCCCAAAAACATCACCCTATATCAAAGCACATGAAGGTTGCTTTGAAATGGACAAAATGAGGATGATGCTAGGGAAAACTTGAATGAAATATCTTCATGTGAAATATCAACCATTGGATAAAAAAGGAGGGATAATATTGTATCTTATTTTCCCAAAAAAAACATAGCCAACCAATATCTTAGGAAAGATGGTACACACCATTCACTTAATTTTTAGGCATTTGCAATAGTTTAACTTATTTCATGGTTTATAATAGCTTTTATGTGTTCCAAGATAACCCTCCTATGCCTTATAATCATGTATCAATTTCCTTGAATTATCACCCATTCAACCACATACAATGACAAAGATAATGCTTAGCCTAAGGTTAAGACCAATCTTGGTTTCCCTTAATTGTAACTGGTAAATGCACATGGATCACTAACTTTATCTCGTTTGTAGGTGGGTACCATAAAGGTGGCTAGATCATGTCACAATAATGACAACATTGTTAACCAAAATAGATAAAGAAAACCAACATTTGTTCACTAGGTAGCAACCTATAGGGACAAAAATACACAAGCATCCACATCCACAAGCATTCACAAGTAATAATGCTTGTCTAGCAGAGGAATAATGTTTGAAAAGTGATTCCTGTATATAATTGATGATGACACTCCATGATGATATCCAAAAGGGTGTAGCTTCAGTCTGAATTTTATGCAATAGTTATTTCAAAGAGCCAATAGGGGCACATTGTGAGAGGATGTTGGACTAAGTTTGTACCCCACAGGGTTGCTATTTCATGGTCAATTATTTCTATCAGTGGTTGTGTACAAAATAACACTTATATTACCTTACAAATTTTTATTACCTTTCAAAAATACACAAGCACCCACATACACAAGAATTATTCCTTTGTCACAATCTGTATACCATCCCTTGAGTTTACTATGTTTTCTTACTACCTAGACTACTTGTCATTGTTTCAATGATAAATTCTTCGTTTGATGTACGATTAGAGTGATTACAAAGGAATATTAAAGTGGATTCATGGATATATATCCACTATAAACAAGTTTTTAAATGAATTTGAAATAATATGTTAAACATGCTAAGAAATGGGTTGCAGGGTATTGTTGTTTTCAATTTCCAGCCTAGACCAACAGTCATGGTTTTTATGATAAATTTTGTGTTTAATAACAAATTGACTTGTTTCCAATTGGGGATGAAATTATATTCATGTAGGTATATCCAATAGAAACATATTTTACAAATGTGAAGAATTAATAGGTCAAGTATACCAATGAACAACCTAAGAAACATATTTTTAAGGGTGCAGATTTAGGATAGGCAATTAGTATTTAGGGAATAAAATTTTCATCCACTATAAAAATGATATGATTCAAGTTGGGTTGTAAACTATATTCAAAGTATAATATTCCCTAGAAATGGGTTTGAAATATATATCCATTTGGTCTTCCAAAAGTGGATTGTCCCAACTATGTTCCGAGTAAGGTCATTGCCACAAGAATTCAATAATCAAGCTATTTATTTGAAATAATGACCTAGATATGTGAGTCACTTTTATGGTAAATACACACATATCACTGAATTTATCTCGTTTGTAGGTGGGTACCATAAAGGTGTTGATTTCTTTTTGTTTTCCCAACAATTAAAGTATTATATTCTTTTATTATTATTTAATATGAAAAAGGATCACAACTGAAAGATAGATATCCACAGAACAATAAGATATATCCTCAGGGAAACCCTCAAGGGGGAGAAAACCCTGCAAACATTCCTCAGTATAGATTCCTCCAACATGTACAATTTCATACAATTATTTTTCACGAGATCAATACCAAAGAGACCCATACACGAACCAAGAATAGCCTCCTAGATAAGTGTGTACTACTCTCTTGTACTTATATTCAAATGAGTGATCGAAATGACTCGATATAACCTCTATTTGTACTCTAAAAGACATAAAATACATGAATTATCAATAAACCCTTTCACAATTGCACTTAGGAATAACTTCTGAAATTACATAAAATATCAACACTCCCTCTTAATGAGGAAGGTATTCTATCCAGCACAGACTCTAACATTGTCACCATCCACACGAGCTCATGACCATTGAATGTCAGACACATGAATATATACATCACAGGAAATTCATAGTGACTTCACAACATGCATCTAGGGCCAGTGGGTATCTCTCCAATAGCTACAACATGTCATCATGAGACTATTGATTTTCCCGCAGAAAAGTCGGATATCTTATGCATGAAATCCAGTACCCTGTGATAACATTTGTACTTCGTCTCTTCAGCATGCATCCAAGGCCGCTGGGTAGCTATCCAATAGCTACAACATGTCATCATGACATCCACTACCATGCGATAACATCTAAAGTCATCACTCCCTCTGAAGAGGGACTACACCGAGCTTGTCCCTGAAGTACTCAAACCTATATGTTTCAACCTATCATGAAAAACCTGGTTCTCTGACAACTTTATACAACTATGGGTTTTGCACAAGATACAGGTCGCCTCCATCACAATATAAAATAATCCAATCAACAATTTACGAAGCCACACTACTTCGCAACTTGCTGCACATGCTACCACATACTCTGCCTCAGCCGTACTGAGTGCTACACATGGTTGCTTCTTACTGATCCATGAAATCATACCAGATCCCAAAGTGAAGCAACATCCTAATGTACTTTTTCGGTTTGCAACACTAGCGGCCCAATCTAAATATAAATATCCAAGTAGACTAATCTCACTGTATGCAACATACTTGAGCCCATAATCCATTGTACCTTTAAGGTACCTCATCACATGTTTTACTGCAATCAGGTGGACATGTTTGGGATCAACTATGTACTAACTCAGGGTATTTGCAACAAAACATATATCTGGTCGTGTATTTTTCAAATACATCAATGATCCAATCATCTTCTGATATATTGTAGCATCCACAACCTCTGAAGTCATATCATCCAACAACTTCATATTTGATGCCAATTGTGTAGCCATCGGTTTATAGTCCAACATCCTGAACCTCTTCAGGATCTCCACAATATATTTTCCCTAATTTAGGAAGATATCATTCTTCCTCTTCCATACCTCTAGACCCAAAAAGTAGTGCATCAAACCTAGGTATTTCATTTCAAACTCTGCAGTGAGTTTTCTCTTACACTCAGTGATGAGATTCTCCACTCCTGTCAAGAATATGTCATCCACATATAGTAGTAATATCAGTGGTCCATCATCCTCAACCTTGAAGTAAAGGTTAGGATCTACACTTCTCTTAGTAAATCTCAAGCTCATCATAAAACCATCAATCTGACCATACCATGCTCTCGGTGCTTGCTTCAATCCATATAATTCCTTCTTTAACCTACACACATGTGGCTCCCTGTCATGTGTCTCGAATCCTTGTGGTTGTTCCACGTAACTCTCTTCCTCTATTACCCCATTCAAAAATGTCGTCTTCACGTCCATATGATGAAACCTCCATTTCATCACAGTAGTTATTGAAAGAAAAACCCTTATTTAAGTGTATCTTACCACGGGAGAAAAAGTCTCCTCGTAGTCAATTCCTTCCTTCGGAGAAAATCCTCGTGCTACAAATCTAGCCTTGTATTTATCAATGCTTCCATTTGCAACATACTTCGTCTTGAATATCTACTTGGAGCTCACAACCAATTTTTCCTTGGGTCTGGGAACCACATCCCAAACATCATTCTTCACTATTGATTGGTGTTCCTCGACCATGTCATCCTTCCATTCTTTATTTCTTGCATCTTCTTCATAGCTGGTAGGCTCTACATTAATGATATCACACAATAATGCCACATAGCTGAGATACGGTTTTGGTTTCTTGACTTTACTAGATGATCCATCCGGGGCACCATATCTCTCTACATCTGTGATGGCCTCTTGTGCCCAAGATGGTCTTCTCTTTTGTGTAGGCTTCTCCACATGAATCTATGGTTTGGCCATATCATGATCCTTTGGAATGGCTTCCTCTTCTTCCACTTCTCTTGTCTTTGTGGATCTAGGAACTCCATTCTCTTCATCATGGTATTCCTCTAAATGACCCTACTTTGACTTGTGAAAAGCGACATCCTCATTGAAGTTGACATCCTTGCTAATCTCGATCTTTCGGTGATGGAGAATATAAACTTTGTAGGCCTTTGATGTGTCACTGTGCCCAACAAATGTACCTTTCTTTCCAGATGGGTCAAATTTTTTCTCTTTTCCTTGGGGACATGCACATATATAGGACAACCAAATATCCTCAGGTGGCTGACCTCAGGCTTATCTCCTGAAAACATTTCCTATGGTGTCTTGTTTTCAAGAAATCGATGGGGACTTCTATTCTATACATACACAGATGTCATTGCATCTTCTACCCATAGATACATAGGTAAATCTTGATCATGGATCATGGCCTTCACTTCTTCCATAATCATTCCATTCTTTCTCTCTTCCACTCCATTTCGCTGTGGATTATAGGGAGTAGAGATATCCCTCTTAATCTCAACTTCTTTGTACAAATATAAGAATTCATCTGAGGTGAATTCTCCTCCATTGTCTAATCTCAACGTATTTATATTCCTTTCTATTAGGTTTTCTACTAGTGCCTTGAATTCCTTGAACTTACCAAATACTTCAACTTTTGAATTCAAGAAGTAAATACAGGTTTTGCATGAGTAATCATCAATAAAATATACATAATATATGTACCCACTGAGTGATGGTGTTGACATCTGTCTGCATATGTCCGAGTGTACAATATCCAAGACTCCTTTAGCTCTGATATCACTGCTTGGAAAGGGGTTCTTGACATTCTTGCCTCATGCACAACCTTTGCACACACCATATGGATTCACCTGAATATCTGGTAGCTTTGTTGCCATCTTGCTCACAATTGGTAAAGCTCTATAGTGTAGGTGGGAAAATATCATATACCATATCTCACTTGAATTCATAGTGTCGTGAATCAATGTTGAATCTCAGCATCCCTTTAATTTGACAGTCCTCCTTCTTGGACACCGATAACACCTGCATCATCAAAATTGTTTCCTTTTGGCCACAAGAAAACTTCTCCATCTACAAATGCAACCCTGAAACCCTTCTCATCCAAAGCTAAAATCTAGAGAAGGTTCTTCTTAAAACCTGGTGCATAAAGCACGTCCTTCATCCTCATTGCCTTCCCAGAATCTAGCTTGTAGGATGCCTTTCCTATTCGTTTGATCGAATATTGATAATCATCACCCAAATTCACATTATGAGGTGAATATTTATGAATTAATTTTGACAGAGAGCCTTTATACCTTGTCGTGTTCTTAGAAGCACCACTATCCACCAACCAAGTATCATTTCCAGGGGTGATTGTTCCTATGAGAGATGATATTAGGACGTATTCATCGTCACTTGAATCATATTCTCTTGAAATTTTCTTCAGTGGTTCATCATATTCACTAGAATGAGCATGATGCCTCTTTCCCTTTTCCTTTTCTTTTAGTTTAAGAATAAGGGGACAAAATTTTGCAACATGTCCCAATTTTTCAGAATATAAACACATCACATTTGAATAGTCTCTTCGATTATTCTTCGACTTTTTAGGTTTATTTGGGGATGATGGTTCCTTATTACTCTTTCATTTCCTTGTATGAGCAGCCAAATCTAGATCATCATCCCTCAATTTCTCTTCTTTTTCTACCATCCTTGCTTCCTCTTGAGTGCATTCTTCCCATAATCTGCTAAACTTGATTAGCTTCCTCCTTGAGAAAATTCCTTGAATGAATGAGTCCCATGACCTTGGGAGACCATTCAAGGTGGTCATCACCATTTATGCTTCATCAAAAGTGTCTCCAATAGCTTCAATCTATTCCTTGATCTAGTTCACTCTCAAGGAGTAAGAGTGAATGGAATTTAAATCTTGAAGCTTCACATTCTTCATCTGGGTCTTCAATGTCATCCTTCTGTTGATTTTTTTTCCTTCAAATATCCGAGTCAATGCATCCATCATTTTCTTCAAATATTTTAATGGAGAAACATGATGGATCAAATTATCCTTGATTGAGTCTACAATAATCCTCTTAGCCATGGCCTGGTTCTTTTTATGCTTTTCCTTGGTTTCATCTTCCTCTGGTTCTGGAACTTCCTCCTCGACAAATATTTCTAAATAATGTTCTTCCAGAAGGAGGCCTACTATGTACTTCCATGCTCTAAAGTTTTCTTCTCCTTCTAGATTCTTCTCAATTTTGGTGCCGATATTCATCCTACCTGGGAAGATGGAGTTAGTTTTCCAAAACACTTCCAAAAATCTGTGGAAAATCTTCTTTTTCTAGCCTACTCTGATACCATGTTGATTTATTTTTTCTTCTCCAACATTTAAAGTGTTATATTATTTTATTATTATTTAATATGCAAAAGGATCACAACTGAAAGATAGATATCCACAGAACAATAAGATATATCCTCAGGGAAACCCTAAAGGGGGAGAAAACCCTACAAACTTTCCTCAGTATAGATTCCTCCAACTTGTATAATGTTATACAATGCTCTTTCATGAGATCAAGACCAAAGAGACCCAGACACGAACCAAGAATAGACTCCTAGATAAGTGTGTACTACTCTCTTGTACTTATATTCAAATGAGAGATCAAAATGACTCGATATAACCTCTATTTATACTCTAAAAGACCTAAAAGACATGACTCATCAATAAACCCTTTCACAATTACACTTAGGAATAACTTCCAAAATTACATAAAATCTCAACAAAAGGTGGCTAGATCAAATCACAATAATGACAACATTTTTAACCATGTTGGAAGATTGGTTGTTGCCATTGATGTCAACCCTAGTCATG
>ML799482.1:369731-387208 GCA_009831015.1 Picea engelmannii | reverse complement strand
AAAATTTTTGGACATAAGGCAATTAATTACAGAATCAATGAAAGGAACACATACGCAAGAAACATGAATGGTGTAAATAGAAGATATGGAAATAATCATGGATTTGTCAACAGAAGTTATAATTCATTTTCCCCATTGATGGAAAAAAATATTGCATGCTGCAAATGTAATTATCTTGGTCACAAAGCACGAGATTGCAGATATATGAATGAATATGTCTCTATGCCAACCACAGTATGGAGAAGGAAAGAGATTCCAAACAATGAAGATTGTCGAATAGCATTGACCGCTGAAGAATGTAAAGAAGAAGATGAATGGTACATAGACAATAGATGTTCTTCACACATGACCGGGGATCAAGACAAATTCATCAGCTTGAAGAGAAAGGGTGGCAATGTTGCATTTGGAGATGACTCGTCTGCCAAAATACTTGGAGAAGGTGTAGTATATCTTGGAAGAAAAAATTTAAAAGCAAAGAATGTTCTATTGGTTGAAGTCTTGAATCATAATCTACTCAGTGTTAGTAAAATGTGTGATCAAGGATACACTCTTACGTTTGATTCCCAAAAATGTAAAATAAGAGAAAATAACTCAGGAAGATTGGTTGCAACTGCAACAAGAAGACCGAACAAAATATACATCCTAGAAATGAAGAAGAGAGAGAAGAAAGAAGCCACACAAAAGGATTCTAAGCAAAAAAAAGTCTCAAAGACCAAAAATAAGGATGAAGTATTATTGAGTGCCACATGTTCAGGGGGAGCAGCCCCAAAGAAGAGAGTTACATTTTTCCATTAAACTCAAGGGGAGCATCCCTAACCTTTGCCATTTATTTCAAAGGGGGAGAGAAATTGGGATCATGATGATAAGGGGAGCATGAGTGTTTTCATCAATGACAAAGGGGGAGATTGTTGGAAGATTGGTTGTTGTCATTGATGTCAACCCTAGTCATGGGTTTTGGACCACAAGATTGATAAAGGTATTTGGACATGAAGAACAATGCACATGCATATACAACACCTATGAATGAATAGTATACATCATGTTGTTTCTGGGGGTATGTGGCATGTCACGTGGATCCTCATGGTTGAGGAGAAATGAAGTTTTGAAGATGACAAAGTGAATTGAAGAAGGAAGAACACATAGGCCCTGAAGATAATTAAAGAAAAGAATTACAAAATAAGAAAGTGTCAGGTCGGCCCTAATGTTAAAATGAAGTGACATAAATGTTATAAATAAACATCATTAGACATTCATTTTTATACAAGTCGAATTTCAGAGGAAATAAGAAGAAAAGAAGGCCGGATTTCAAGGGAGGATGAAGTCTTTTGGTGATGTGTTCTAAGGTATGTTATTTTCAGGTCATCTTACCATTTTTTCTATAACATTTTTTATAGAACGATTCAGATTGTGAAATCTCTATGGTATTGAGAAGACATATCAAGGTACCTTTGGTAAAAATTTCAGCTCTTGATTCGCTATAATTATGGAGATACACTCTGTGGAAGATAGGGTTTGTGACTAGTCCCGAAGCTAGTCAATAAACAGGTTCCGGGTAAAATAGTCATAACTTCTTCATATAGGATCCAAATGAAGTGGGACAAATTTCATTGAAATAGTATGGACTGTAGTTTCTTGTGTGCAAGTTGCAGAATCAGATGTTAATTATTGAGTGTGGGGCATTATGTGCAAGTTCACTCTCTTGAATAGACCGGAATTGAATAAAATCTACCATTCTTTCTATAACTTCTTTTTGGGGAGGATTCAAGGAGTGAAAATTGGAGGAGTTTCAGAGAATACATTGAGTAATATTATCTACAGGATCAGAGTACTCCAAGAATTGAAGAATTGCAGAAATTGAAGAAGTCTCAGGAAGCATTATCAGGTTCTATGTAATGATTGGTTGATGGTGATGATTTAATGTAAAGTTTTATTATCTCTCGTATATTTTTGGGTGGAAGGAAGGGGCAAGGATGGAGAGTTCAACTCTCTCTTGATATTGGAGGATTGTATATTCCTCTTGGAGGTGTATCCCTCCCTTTACATTTGGAAGTTGTAGCTACCTTTGGAAGTCATTACTTCCCTTGAACAATAACTATTGATTATTTCTCATATATTGTGCATGGTGTATTGTGGTGTATTGGTGTAACTCTTATACTATTGTTCATTTCTCATTGGATATGGTTGAATGGTTTAAGTATAAGTTGAAAAAGGTTTTAAATTGTACTTGATATTGATTCACCCCCCCTCTTAGTATCAACAAACCAAACTGGCTAAATCAAAACAACATTTATTCACTAGGTTTCAACCTATAAGGACAAAAATACACAAGCATAATCTACAATGCAAAACATATTGAACTACATCATAGTGAAGAAACTTAATCAATCACCATCAAACTATCTACAACAAATGTTACTCATATTATACACGTAATACGATCCAACCTTCATAACACATCAACATCATTATAATATCAACATGAATTAATTAACATGTATGAAATAAAGTCCTCGACCATCAAGCAACAATTGCCTTGAATCGTTAGTGCACATTAAGAGGACATCCTACAATGTCCTATGGGGATTGTAAGGCAAAGAAAAGGGTCAAAGAAAACTTGTATAGATAGTGTTTCCTTCATTATGAAACTTTGTTATTGTATGCATGCCAACCATTTTTTAGGTCAACACCAACCACTAAGCTATGTATGTAATTAACCCAATGAAACTGACAACAATGGGTCCATTTTTAGGATATATTTTTTTATATTAATAGATATATTAAATAAAAGAGTGTATGTAGTGTATGTATTGTGCTTCTGCATGCTAATTTCTATGAAACCAACCACTTCACATATTTATCCTTGTTTTGTACAGATTGGTGTTTAACCTACCACTCAATTTGCTTTATGTCCCAACTCCTACAAAGCATGATAAGTTAGGGTATTAATGCCTTAGATCAAATTTCTTTAGTTGCACCATCTTTGAACCCTGCCTTAAACCTTTAGGAGGTCATTTTGTAGGGCCATCCTTAACCAAGCTTTCTTTACGTCCCAACTCCTACAAATCATGACAAGTTAGGGTCTTAATGCCTTAGATCAAATTTCTTTAGTTGTACCATCTTTGAACCCTGCCTTAAACCTTTGGGAGGTCATTTTGTAGGGCCATCCTTAATCCAATTGTGTGTTTGGGTCATCAAATGCATAAGTTATAAATTCAGCAATCAACTTTGCAGCCTATGTATGCGACAGGTGGAATGCATAATTGATTTATGTTTGAGGGTTTCATATTATGAAATTCATGGAAACAATGAAGGTATTGATGATTTAGTAAATAGTGCCTTTACATTATGCATTGACATGATGTTACTTTATTTCCTGCATTGGAAACAACAAAAAATGTCACATGTATTCCATTAATTAGAGTTGTGTTCATACAATGAATGGAGAAACGCTTTCACAGAAATCATGATACATTATTATTTTAGGGAGTTCAAGGAAAATATGAACAATTCCCAACACTTCAAAAAAACAAAAACCTTTGCATATCTCTTATCTAATATCTCAAAAAACTATAAACCATAAAATAAATCGTCTTTTACACATTCTACTACTACTATGATTATGACCACAGTATGCAAATCCCCGCATATATTTCAATTATATAATAGTTTTGTTTTGTGAGAATGATTTCATGGAAAAAATGATCCTTGTGTTATCCCTCAAGGACCATCCACATCATTCTTGATTACAATGCCTAGAATACGCCTAGATCTAGCTCTACAAATTGGGTAGTTGTAGAAGTATCCCAAGGTCTTGATGTCCCTTTCTCTTAGATTGTAATGGTCATATGCAATAGTTGTTTGTGCTCTAATGAATGAACCTACCTAGAATATCCTCTACAAGCAAACACAAAACAATACCAATAGACATGCACATTGGCTATGTCGCTATAAAATAAAATGAGCAATATTGTATAAGTAGATTTAAAAACTTACTTGATCATCCCAAGACTTTTATTGTTCATAGATGAAAATAGATCCAAATTTCTTGGCAGGGTTTATTCACACCTTTAATAGGGATGCTCACCAAATGCACTAGGATGAAATATGTTCTCAATGGATTTTATGGTGTTTTGAAAAATAATTTGACCTTGGTGGTTGGTATTGATTTGCAGGTATTAATACCTTCAGGATATTTGTATTCCATGTCAAATTGTATCAATTATCAACTATACAATGAAGTTAGGAAATGATTCTACTACAGAGGATTGTTATTTGCTGGTCAATTCTTTCTATCTGTAGTTGTGTACAAAATAACACCTATATTTCCTTTCAAATTTTTATTTCCTTTCAACAATACACAAGCACCCACATACACAAGAATTATTCCTTTGTCACGATCTGTATACCATCCCTTGAGTTTACTATGTTTTCCTACTACCTAGACTACCCGTTAGTGTTTCAATGATAAGTTATCCATTCAATGTACGATTAGAGTGATTATAAAGGAATATTAAAGTGGATTCATGGATATATATCCACTATAAACAGGTTTTGAAATGAATTTGAAATAATATGTCAAACATGCTAAGAAATAGGTTGTAGGGTATTGTTGCTTTCAATTTCCATCCTAGACCAATAATCACAGTTTTTATTATAATGTTTTCATTCGATAATGGATTGACTTGTTTCCAATTGGGGATGAAATTAGATTCATGTAGGTATATCTAGTAGAAACAAGTTTTACAAATGTGAATAATTGATAGGTCAAGTATACCAATGAACAACCTAGGAAACAAATTTTTAAGGGTGCAGATTTAGGATAGGTAGTTAGTATTTAGGGCATAACGTTTTCATCTGATATTGAAATGACATGATTCTAGTTGGGTTGTAAAATAGATTCATAGGATAATATTCCCTATAAATGGGTTTGAAATATCTATACATTTGGTCTTCCAAAAGTGTATTGTCTCAACTATGTTCTGGGTAAGCTTATTGCCACAAGAATTCAATAACCAAGTTATTTCTTTGAAATAATGACCTAGATATGTGAGATGGTTTTATAGTCATATAGTTTTTAATATAATAAATCCCCATCCCAAAAATCACAAACACTCAATTCCCAGGTTTTGTGGTATGGCCTACACAAAATTATGTGCATGCTTAAAGTTTCAAGAATTGTAGTTCAAAGATATGGGAGGTATTAATCCAGATTTCGTGAGGTGAATAATGTATCACATACCTCCTTGAAAAATGATTTCCACTCTCCTTGATGGGGATTTATGAGATATTGATTGAAACTTATGAAACAGTGTTTCCTTCATCTTCTTTGCTTCACCAATGTTGGTGATGAAGGCTACCATGGTTGTTTTGAGAAACAAGACAAACTTGTTGTGTCCCCTCATTAGATTCTCTATATCTCTTTTATTAAATGATAAACAAGTGAATAATAGCTATGCTATCCTACAAAATGTCTAATTATCCCAAATAGAAGTAGCAATACAATTGGCATTTTAGATGGCATTAACCACATGCTAGAAGCAAAGTCAAATGATATAATTGAGATGTGGCACAATCCTTGTTGTAGGGTTATCATTATTTTATTACCTCTGATTTGGATAAACTCCCGGGATCATAATCCCTTTATTTTGAACCATGAGACAACACATTATAATCTCCCAAATGAACTTGACTTGTAGTTTCAAGGGATATGCCCTAGAAACAAGGGATAATGAACTTTTTAGACAACAAGTCTTGAATGGTTAAGTATTATTTAAAGTGGACTCGGGACAATGGCAAGCTAATCCTTCAATTCTAATGATACCTACAACTCATGTTACCATACCATAATGGATCGTGGAGTACTTGGAATGGGAATGGAGTAATAGATTAAATATATAAAATATAATGGTATGTCAATTCTAAGGTTATTTTGTGCTATTGAGTTGTGGCCTAAGGCCTTGTAGAATAGGTTGTAATTCACAAAGTTCGAGGAATGAAATAAAGGAGGTCAATATTTAACTTTTAACTGCTACATGAGTATGCTACAAAGGTAAACCTTGGAGTAAAAGCTTTAAAAAATGGGTAAGTCTTAGAACAACCAGGTTGTAGATGATAATATAAGGTGGTGTTCAAATGGAAGTCACAACATGTAAAGTATAATTAGCGTGAAGTGTGAGAGCCTTTAAAAAATGATAGCCGAGATGCAAGGTATAAAATCAATGAGGCAATAGGTAAACGATATGAGTAACTTTCTGACAGCAGGGTATGTTCATACTATAGATTTTTTTATCATTTGCAAAGCAAGTCACATGTTTTAAAATACCATCATCCACATTTTTAATTTATGGATCAAAGGAGGTAAATCACATATGGACTTGGGATTATAATTGGAATAGATACAAAGTACAGGCTACAGGAGGAAAACAATGATGATGCTCTTCATGATTTTGAAATGCAGAGAATAAATATTGGAAATAACTTGGCCCTCTCTATGCTATCAAATGTCATATTTCAAAACAGTCCTAATGTTGATTTTGAAAATCACTATTGTCCAACTTGGAAGACTCGTATGTGTCAACATTGTGAGAATTGTTTTCTTTGTGGCAATTAAACCAATAGACTCCATATCATATCCATCATATGAGAAGCAAACAATTGCTCAAAGAGAGTAATTTTCTGCTTTTGAAGTTGACCAAAATGAGAAACTCTCTTCATGAAGGAGAAAATTCTTCGAAAGGATAGTGGAAATTGATCAACCTAGCTATTAAAGTCATCATTATATCTCCCTATTTGAGAAACTGGTGAGTTCCTAAAGGATGTTCTAAGGGACAAATCCAACGATGTGCTTAAAGGATGTTCTAAAGCTTCAACTATGGAGAGGCTTCTAGTGGATGTGAAAGTTTGTATACATTTTGAACATAATCCAACAAAGGATGAGGGAAAAGTTAAGCTAAAATGTAACAAGGAATCCTTTGTGGTACAAGATAATTTCTATTGTATAAATATTATCTCCTTAAATGAAAAAAAAATTGAAATTTCCCAACAAAGTTGGTTCCATAAGAAAAAAAGAATGCTTGCAAACCTCTATCAAAGTGGATTGAATGGTTAGCACCAACTTTTTGGAAAATTACATAAAAATCTTTGCCAATGTGAATTTTTCATGGCTTCCCTCAACTCTTTCGCCAACTCTCCAGCACATCTCGTCCAAAATCTCGAACAAGACAACAAGTGACATGTTGATCTCATACAAACATGTACCCACATAGAAATTGCAGTCAAAAGGTTAATGATTTTAGTAGTTTTACGCATCTAGATGTGTTTTCTTGCAAAATATTTATATCTTATCTATAGGTTTGTGTGAACTCCTTTGATAGTACCTTGGTTTCATTGTCTTAATTTGTGCGAGAAACCGGTGTAGAAATGTGATAAACTTGGTTTCTTATGCTTTGTGACTGGCACTTTTTCCATAGGTATTGAATGGGTACTTTTGGTATGAATTTGGAAACTTTTTTATGAGATTGTGAAAGCTCTCTTATAAGGATTTTGATAAGTAGACATTGAGCTAAATAAAGTTATAGCTTGGTATGATGATTTTGACAATGATTTGAGTATTCAAATGGTTTGATGAAAGTCATTGTGGATCCACATTGCTATCAACATTAGAGCTTTGGATAATGTTTATTGTTATTAACAGAAGATAATGAAATGTATTGTAACCTCATCTTCTAATCCGAGAAAAAGGTAACACACTTTTTCGAAGCATAAGTGATTGAGATTAGAAAAACATTTGATTTTTTTTCTATTAAACATTTTATGTTTTGGTCTTAAACATTGAAATTGAAATGTTTTGGTCTTAAACATTTTATTATTGCGATTAGAAAAAATTTTGCATTTGGGAGTGGATGTTTCAAAGAGGTAAAGGCCTAGATGAATATACATAGTGTTGATATATATACATTACAGAAAGTCACACCTTGTTTATTTGTTGCAAGTTTTGGTGTTTTTCCACATTAGTGAAACATAATAGTTTGAAGTTTATTGAGACACATATTGATATAGAGAGTCCTAACCTAATTTTATTTTCATTTGTAGGATTAGAATGAATTGCAACATATATTGACTTAGAGAATGGTAACCTACTTTCTTTTTCATTTATAGGATTAGAGTGAAAGTTTAATGTGTACATGAGTGAGGATGTTTTTCTACATGGCTAAATATTAGTGAGCCATCCATGAGTGAGGATGTTTATCTACATGGATAAAGATGGTTAAAATTTCACGTCAAATTTTTCATGTAAACAATGGGATGACCACAAGAAAAAATCCCCAAAAATAAATAAATTATTAGTAAAATTGATTCAATCCAATAGTTTGTTATACATAATTGTGATGTCAATGAGCATTGGACATATAGTTTCTTTGTTTTTGTCATGTTGTAATGTACCAAGTCTATTATATTAGTAGAGAAGAGAAATATTGCAAAGATAACAATGAAACAACAAATTATATGGAACCACAACACCATAATTATACCTTTCTTGATAGGAAACAAGGTTCACTTTACTCTTCGAGGGGGAAACCTCTAGCAGAGAAGAGCTCTATACAATAATTCTTCAAGACAAAACTTATCATACCCTCTAATCCTATTTATTCTAATTATATCTATCCAAAAGAAAAATCTAGAGGAAGATCCTTCTAGAAGCTGAAGCTTTTATTAGGTCTTCTTACATTTGACTTGTTCCTCCTTATTACTACATTTGACTTGTTCCTCCTTATTACTAGGCCTTATTAATATTGACCTTTATTACATTGAAATATATTATTCTACCCACTTGAGGGGTTAGGTAGGTTAGGTCCCTAACATGCCCTCCCCATTAAAATCATTCGTGTCCTCAAGGCTTGAGATGAGGAAATTGTTGCAGAATGTTAGTTGGCTCCTAGGTGGCATCTTCTAGAGTTGTATCTTTCCACTGGACTAACATTTCCTTGATGGTGCATTGATGAAGATGATGCTCACGCTGGTGCAAAACTGCTTGTGGCTGCAACCAGATGGATCCTTCTTCATCCAACTCAAGAAGGATGGTTTGAGTTTGGCACTTAGTTCTAATCACCTTCTTTAAGTAGGATATATGAAAAAAATAATGGAACTTAGAAGGACTGGGTAAATCTAACTGATAGGCTACATGTCCCATGTGCTTGAGAATGGTATAAGGACCATAAAATTTGGGTGCCAGTTTCTGATAATTTTCGGCCTTGAGTGAAGTTTCTTTATAAGGTTGCAGTCGAAGAAATACCTGGTCTCCTTCACCAAATTGATGTTTTAAGCGACCTTGATTTGCTTGTTGCTTCATGTGATTTTGAACCATGACCAAATTCTCTTTGAGAGTACAGAGAATAACCTCTCAAACTGTAAGAGTTTGGTCAACCGCCTGGACCTTCAAGACACCTAGCATGTAGGAGAGAACGGAAGATGGATTTTTTCCATATACTGCTTCAAAAGGAGTCATGCAAATAGTTGTATGGTAAGAAGTGTTGAACCAAAATTCAACTAATGGTAACCATTGAGCCCATTGATTTTTCCTTTTAGAGGAAAAACACCTCAAATAAGTCTCCAAACACTTTTTGACAACTTCATTTTGACCATCATTCTGGGGATGATAGGCGGTGCTGAGATGCAATTGGGTGCCCTATAGCCTGAACAATGCTTTCCAAAAATTGTTGGTGAAAGTGGGATATTGATCAGAAACAATAGAATGAGGCATGCCATGAAGCTTGATGACATGATCCATGAAAAGTTGAGCCACAGTGGGTGTGGTAAATGGGTGTTGAAGAGCACAGAAATGATCATACTTGAAAAGTCGATCAACGACCACCATGATGACTAACTTATTGCCTAATTTAGGTAATCCTACATTAAAATACATAGAGATGTTCCTCCAAATAGCCGGTGGAATCAAAAGTGGTTAGAGTGTACCAGGAGATTTGATTATTTCACCCTTGTTGCGTTGGCAAACATCACATTCTACCACAAAAGTGTGAATGTCCTTTTTCATACCTTCCCAGAAAAAAAGAACGTTTGACCCAGTCATAGGTTTTGGTAAGCCCGAAGTGCCCAACTGTGGGTGCAGCAATAAGATCAGAAAGCACCGTGGATTTAAGTTGTGATTTTTTACTTAAATACAAATGACCTTTGTAGCGAAGCTCATCATTGTTCCAAGAGTACCCTGGGGAAACTAGAGAATTGGCTTGCAATTGTTGGATCATATGCAAAATTTTAAGATCTTGTAGCCATTCCTGACAAACAGCTTGGATCCAATATGGTACAATGAAGGAGAGGGAGAAAAGGGACCCTTCATATTCATATTCTTGAGAAAGATCATCAACAACCACATTTTCTTTTCCTTTCTTGTAAATGATCTCATAATCATATCCAAAGAGATTAGTTACCCATTTTTGTTTCTCTAGGGAGGAAGGTCATTGCTCCAGAAAATACTTGAGGCTTTGATGATTTGTCTTAATTTGGAAGTGTTTCCCCAAGAAATAAGGGCACCAGAAATCCACTGCATGCAAAATAGCCAATATTTTGTTTTCATAGATTGATTGGCCCAAATGGCATTCTGACAATTGTTTACTGGTAAAGGCAAAAGGTCTTCTGTTATCAGACTAATCGGTAGGTGCAGACACTAACAGATCTCCCTAGATCCACCTAGATCTAGAACAAAACAGGACAGGACATGACTCTTTCCCTAAGTTATGACCATTGAATTAGCTAGTAGGGAGGAACAAGTGGCATACCTTTGTATCGCTTCCTAGAGTCTCTGTTGCTCCCGCTTCACTCTGGTGCTCTCGTGAGGTCAATACCAAGACAACACAAACCAACCAAAGTGAATATAGCAAAATATATTCAATCGTCAACTTATGTGTATGATCAAGGAATTACACAATAAAGTAAGAATGACTTTATGGGAAAAGAACATGCCATTGTATCATATTAATCGAAAGTAGAAGATACAACTTGATCGCCTTGATGTCGCAAGCTTCCTTTCGGTGGCTCTTGGCTCCAACACACACACTTGCTCGATCCTTGTATGAAGAAGATCCAATTCCTCTTGATAGACTTGCTAAAGTCTCTAGGCTCCTGTTCAAGCTAGGCTCTTCACACAATTCTTTGACCAATTCTCCAATTAATCTTGCTTCACCTTTTCCATGAGAATCTCATCAATATATAGGAGAGGATGAGATGGTTACTTGGATAAGAATGATCCCACAATATTAGGGAAACCAGTAAAAAGATAACCATTCGAATGCCAACCCATTCTCTAGAAGATTCCCTTCTAGAAACATCGAGACTTCATCTTTTTCCAAGCTTGAGAACAAGTTCGCACCCTATCTATGTAGCACAGTGCGAGAAGTTCGCACCCTAGTTGAAGGTAGCCTGGGAGAATGGGTCATTCTCGCACGCTAGGATATAAGCAACCTGCGAACTCTCTTCAAAAATATGTTTTCTAGGAAGAGATGAATGTCACTTTTCTCAGGAGAAAGTTCTTATTAGGAGCCTGAGTACACCATCATCAATACATCATCAATATGACCAAAATCATGGGTAACAAAATGCCCCCCAAAGTATGAAGCCAGAATCAGTGACAGCCGAAATACTTTGTAAACTGCATGTGTGTGTCGGAAACCAGGAGTGCACCTAATCGGAAACCTGCAAACAACCAAGCATCTGCAGAATATCATATTAATTCTGAGGTAGGCATTCCCATACTCAGATCACAGACGGATGACATTATAAGCATAGATCATGGCCACCAATCATACACTATGGATCCATGCCATCAAAATATAGCATAGCCACCAGGAATACACTGTGGATCTATGCAAGAAAATTCAAATTGAGACGACATAGCCACGAGACATACAAAGTGGATCTATGTGTCACATATTATACATATTCCATCGCAACCTGGATAAAGAGATGATATCCAGGGTCTTTGATCCCGTCGCCCAAAAGTATGAATCTAACCATGTGATTACATGTGTTGAAGTCGAACATGGTAGAAACCACTTGATTATCGGTCATTGATGAAACCGTTAACAAGTGCAAGGGAAATCACCATTAATGTCAATGACTCCCAAGGTACACTAGTACAATCCATCGAATGCGAATGAATGAGTTGAGGTCGAACATCTGACGGAATCTTTCGATCATGGGTCAATGATGTAAACCCACTGCCGAAACTGAGGAAACCTGCCATTGAGGCATGCAGGTTCCAAGGTACCAAAGAATTTCTAAGTCTTGTTTCCGGATAATGAGTTGAAGTCAATGGAACAAAACTCATCACAGGAGGGCCTTGATGTATCCCCCATCAATGACATGAAATGAGTAACAAATTTTGAAGGTGAAACAGAGTATGATGTAAGTTGGACTGGACACAGGGAAGGCCGACACGGAGAGAATGGGCAACTACAGATGGCCGACTCAATAGAGGTTTCAGATGAACTTCTCTTGAACATATGAATGACACGACCAATTATTTGGCAGCATTGACTCAGAGATGATGCAGGGTATGACCTTGTAGAAAATTGAATGAGAGACAAATGGATTTCCCAAACCGACTTCAAATAATGAATAGGGGGGTGTCATGTTCAAGAGAAACACTTACTGCCAATTAATATGAATATGAGAACACATCCCTTTCCCAAATTTTCCCCCACCATTCCTAGCTAGTACCTCTTTATTTTTACGCAAGCTTGAGGAGGATAACATATGATTGTTGATATAAGCTCATCCTTCGGATGAGTCCTTCGGAGTATGTTTAATGAACCCTAGGAAGGAGTGGTTTGATCCCATTGCGGGTCTGTCGATGTTTGTTTAACAAGTCCAAAGATAGAAAACTCGAAGGTTTTTCATGATTATAGAGTCTGGAAAAACACTTAAAAGAGAACTCTCTCAGTTCCTTTTTCGTAAAATAGTCTGATGAGACCAAAAAGAGATAAATTATCGCCCAACAGACACTATCTTCAAATACTTTAACGAGCGTGAAAATAGCAAGGTCGCTCGGCAATCTTTTCATGTTTAGAGAGTCTGAAAAGAGCTTAAAGGAGACTCCATGGGGGGTTCCTTTTTCGTATATCCTTGTTGAGCCCGAAAAAGTGATAAAAGTGTGCTCGATCGCGTTCTCGTGTATTTTCGAGCGTGAGAACAGACAAAGACTAAGCTCGAAGTTTTGTACAAAAACCATAAAAAACAATCGAAACATTCAATGAAGAAGAAAAATATATCCGCATCCTTGTGCAAGAACATCAAAGTCGTTACGCCTGCAAAAGTCGTACTCAAAAAGGCATTAGGCATTAGGTTTTAATAAATAAACAATTATATAATCCAATAACATGGTAAAAGTAAATATAAAGGGGTAAAAACTCTTTTTACCATAATCATTTTGACTTTACCAATATTTGAGCCCAAAAACCCCTCTTTTACCCTTGAACTTCGGCATTCGATTGCGGGAGTTACGAGCATCCATTCGACGAACCGTCTGCAGCAGTGAGGTAAGCTCCGTGTCCTCTACCTTTTCATGGTTTGATTTTTCATTTTCATTGGCAAAAAACACAGTTTGGAGTTTGTTTTGGGGGTTATAGTCGCACTCAGCCATTCTCGTAGGCCAGCCACACTGGACCTGCGAGAATGCCTCATTCTCGCAGGTGAGCCCAAAGGCACCTGCGAGAACCTCGCATTGTGCCTAAAGGGCACCTACGAGAACCACCAAGTGGAATAATTTTTTAAAGTTTTACTCAATGAAAAGATACCAAGTGTTGAATAGAGTTATTAACTTTCTTCTTATGCTTCTTATGCAAGTATTTGGCCATCACCATGGTTCTGGAATGGCGTGAAAGGGAACACGAAGAAGATGATGCCATTGCTAAAAATCATCCGGTGACCATTGCCTCTTTATGAGACTGTGGTCTTCTGAAGTTCTTTCATATCTCGGGCATGAGGGCCCAAGTCAGGTTATTGGAGTACCTTGTGCATATGTGGGATCCTGATCAGCAAGTATTCCATGTAGGGGTCCACACATTGTCCTTGGATATTGAGGACATTTACTTCTTGACAGGACTGTCACGACGTGGGTACCACACGAGCCTGACTGGTAGCAGAGGTGGTGGGCTGCCTATGAGTGAGTACTGTCACTTGCACTGTGTTCCAGAGGCAAAGAGGAGCAAAGGGAAAGTAGCTATTTGGGGAGTGCGGGATTTGACCCTCCGCACTATTTTGTTCACCATTGCTCGTATGGCTGGGAGCGTCACTCCTCACATGGCTCACCAAAGCTACTTTTAGTATGCCATAGAGTGTACTGAGCCTCAAGTTTTTAACTGGGAAAACGCAGTGCTTCGTAGCATGAAGAGACAGTTGACCAAATGTAGGCGAGGTGACCTGAAGAAATTCAGGTACAGATCTTTGTTGGTGTCCTTCTTTCTCAAGAGGGTTCCCTTACTAGGGCTGCAGGTTGAGTGGGATCTACCAGCTCCAACAGATCCAAGAATGTTGAGATGGTGTCAGCTCATGGCCTGGCATGTAGCTGGACCAATTATCAAATATAATGATACCTTCTTCGACTGGTTACGACCACAGATGTTGATGGTCGATGATTATGCTTATGTTGGGTTGGATTTTCGAGGAGATCCAGACTTGGTTCTGCCCGAGGGTGCTCAGTGGAGGGAACTTGGTAAGAAGTACACATTTTCCTTTTTAAATGTTTTTGTGAATTTTATCATATGCAAATGTTTTTTATATGTTCGTCCAAGGATTAAATACAAAATTCTTTTTTGATGACACACATGGTGGACCTTACGGACCTCCTGGTACTTCTCCTATTCAGCGACGAGGAGAGGTGGCACCAGTGCCATGATGGGACGCCAAAGATTATGAAGCGGTGGAACAAAACCTAGAGGGTTTGACAGCAGATATTTCGGACATGCCTCTTGGAGAGGTTCCATGACGTTATCAGCGTCCTACAATAGGAGTGTCAGAGTCCATTGGTCGACTGCTTCCTAGGGTTGCCAGGGCAGTCGTGTGTTACCGTGAACGTCATCCATGATGTCACTTTGTAGAATCTATGAGCTTCAGATTTTGAAATTTTGGTCCTCGGACAAAACTTTTTTGTAAAAACTCTTTTGATCGTTATATATACATGCGGCTTCTACCGGTTTATCTTATGTTGTGTGAAAACTGATGTGATTGATTTATAAATGACCCAAATGTCTGTCTAATACATAGTTAGCTAATGCATCAGTTAATGTATTTAGACGTCTAGGAATATGTTGATATTCAATATAATCAAAATAACGTTCCAAGAGGCGAATTCGCAAATACACCCGTAACAAAGTAGGACTTTGAATAGTATAGACATTACTTAATTGTAGTACTACGAGCTGCGAATTGAGTCGCACAACCAAATGACGGATTCCAAGTGAGATAGCATCTATCAACAATTCGATAACGGCACTATACTCTGCAATATTGTTGGTCACATGGCTGAGACACACACCTCATAAGGAGACAAGTTCGTTTGTAGGGGCATAAATTGCCCATGCAGCGGAAGCAAGGTTCTGAGTAGTACAGCTAGCGCCATCAGTGAAGCCAATGTAGGGTAGCGACGACTCCGACATCTAGAAATCAAACACAACGTCACATAAGGGCAGAGACCAGATAATGACAAAAACAAGCTACAGTAACACACAAGAAGTATGATACAATAAAAATATAGGTACTCGTGCACAGGTGATCTTATGCATAGTACTTCTTCAAGTACAACCCATTTATGGGTTCACTCAAAGGGATACCATCATAATCTACTAACTCATAAGCCCCTTTTTCCAATACTCGTCTAACGATATAAGGACCTCGCCACATGGCTTCGAATTTTCTAGCTCCTAGCATATCTCGATCTTGTTCATAGAGGAGAACAAGATCTCCTTCAAAGAAAACGTGAGGCTTGACATGTTTGTTGTATTGGGCCTCGTTTTTTCTGAGCTTCTATGACTAGGGTAGCATCACATCGAGTTTCGTCTAATCGCATAAGATACAATAGACATTCTTCCTCAGCGAAAGTGTTTGGTAGGAGTTCAACAACTAGTTTTAAAGAGGGTATCTCGCATTCAATCGGTTGAATGGATTCCAAACCATAGACTAACTGAAAAGGTGTAAACCCAGTAGTGGACTTAACGGATGTCCGGTAAGCCCACAATGCCGAAAACAACATTGTGTGCCAACTTGTTTTGTGAATCTCTATCATTCGTCAGAGCATAGTTATGAGAACTTTGTTAATTGCTTCGACTTGGTCGTTGGCTTGTGGATAATAGGGCGTTGAGTTTTCATGGTGAAGACCCAACTTTTCAGTAAGTTCGAACATCATGAAGTTTCGAAATTGGCTACCATGATCAGTGACGATAGCCTGAGGAACACCAAAACGGGCTATGATGTGATTAAAAATGAATAATGTTGTGGTATTTCTAGTGTTTTCAAATGTCGGCATCGCCTCGGCCCATTTCGTAAAGTAATCTATGGCTACAATAATGTATCCATGCCCCCCGTCCGAGTGGGCATGACATGTCATGAAATCGATGCCCCATTTCGCAAAGGGACCAACGAAGACCACAGGGTGAAGAGGAGTGGGATGTGACTGTTGTTACAAAAACAGGACCGCGGAGCAATAAAATAAAACAAATGCAGAAACAAAAACACAGAAGACACACAATACAAGAGAGACACAGATTTACGTGGTTCACCCAGCGTGGGCTACGTCCACCAGAGAAATTGTCAGGTCCTTCCTTTATTATTATCCAGCAAATGAAGGGATACAACCTACAGCAAAACCCGCTGTAACTTCCTCTTCTTTCTCTCATAGTCTCCTCTCTCAGAATAGAATATTCACTCTCATACCTAGCTGCAATACATTTCCCTCATAAAAGAGGGTTGCCTTCTAGGGAAAAAAACCCTAACATAATCTCTACCGTTAGATCTGCGACCTTATAATGAACGGTCCAGATTTACAATGAAATTACAATATACTTTTATAAGGCAATTTTTGCTCTGGGGGCCCGCTTGCCCCCAGACCCCCCAGCCGGGGGGATGGACCCCGCAGAGGGGGTACCCCCCCTCTGCACTCCCCTGTGTGGAAGAATGTACATACTTCTGGGGTGTAAATACTTCATGGGGTATAGACACGGCTGAAAGCAAAGGACATCTGCATCAGGAAGATAATCAGGCTCCACAACCAACAATCTCCCACTTGGAGACTGATCTCAACAACTCCATTGTTGTTGTATATGCTGGACTTTGAACCTTCTTGGACCTGGAAAATTTCTCATCTTCATATTCAATCTTGAAGACCAACTGAAACTGAGCAAGAACTCAGTTTCTCCCTGGTTACTCTGTTTGTTAACATGTCTGCAGGATTCTGGCTAGTGTGTATCTTT
>ML799482.1:322081-366596 GCA_009831015.1 Picea engelmannii | reverse complement strand
TAAAATAAAACAAATGCAGAAACAAAAACACAAAAGACACACAATACAAGAGAGACACAGATTTACGTGGTTCACCCAGTGTGGGCTACGTCCACCAGAGAAATTGCCAGGTCCTTCCTTTATTATTATCCAGCAAATGAAGGATACAACCTACAGAAAAACCCACTGTAACTTCCTCTTCTTTCTCTCATAGTCTCCTCTCTCAGAATACAATATTCACTCTCATACCTATCCACAATACATTTCCCTCATAAAAGAGGTTTGCCTTCTAGGGAAAAAAACCCTAACATAATCTCTACCGTTAGATCTACGACCTTATAATGAACGGTCCAGATTTACAATGAAATTACAATATACTTTTATAAGGTAATTTTTGCTTCGAGGGCTTCGCCCCCGAACCCCCGCTGGGGGCCCGCTTGCCCCAGGACCTCGCAGAGGGGGTACCCCCCCTCTACACTCCCCCGTGTGGAAGAGTGTACATACTTCTGGGGTGTAAATACTTCATGGGGTATAGACACGGCTGAAAGCAAAGGACCTCTGCATCAGGAAGATAATCAGGCTCTACAACCAACAACTGTATCTTATGATTATAAGTCTGGCAAGCATGGCATTTTTGAACGACGATGATGCAGTTGTTAAATAAAGAAGGCCAAAAATAACCTGCTCGTAAGATTTTCTGGGTAGTAGCATACCCAGACATATGACCACCATAGGCTCCAAATGGCAGTAGCATACCCAGACATATGACCATTCAGAGTTTTCTCGGCTTCGTCGAACGTTATGCAGCGTCAAAAAAATGAGTCAATCCCTCGACGATAAAGAGTATCCACGAGGATAATATACTGACGGGCTTGGTAGTGTATCCAACGTCGGTCAGTACCAGACAAAGTTGGCCGGAAAGTCTAGGTTTGGAGATATATGATGATATCGCCATACCAAAGATCATCAAAGCCGATGAGGAAAAGGGATTCATCGGGTAATGAATCAGCTGCTACATTTTCCATTTCAGAATAGGGAAAGTCGCATATCAACTCAGCAAACACTAAGGACTTCTTGGACTTGGCGCATTCGAATTCCAAGTCAAACTCCTGGAGTATCACGATCCATTTGGAGTATTTTCCCCCTAGCAATTGACATGTGAGAATGTGTTGCATAGGGTTGCAGTTAGAAATCACTGTAGTCTTGCAAGAGAGGATATAGTGTCGAAAGCATTGGACGGCTTGGATGGCTGCCAAGGCCAGTTTTTCAACATGTAAATACTTGGTTTTGGTAGGCGTTAGACTTCGACTCAAGTAATAGGTAACATGTTCATTGTTAGCATCATCCTCTTGGATGAGAACCATACCAATGGTGTAATCCGAGGCTGCAAGGTAGAGGAAATAAACATGATTGTAATCGGGGGGAAAAAGAAGCGGAGCACGTGTTAGGGACAATTTCAAAGCTTCGAAAGCGTTGTTTGCGATGGTATCCCATACGAACTCAGACCCCTTTTTTAGGATCCGTGTAAATCCACGAGTTATCTCGGTGTAATTTGGGATAAAACGACGAAGAAAGTTTGTTTTCCCCTGCAAACTTTGTAACTGGCGAAGTGTAGAAGGAGGAGGGAGATTAAGGATCACCTCAACCTTTAAAGGATCTACCCTGATCCCTTGACGCGAAACAATAAAACCTAGAATTCGGTCGGATTCCACGCAGAAAACACACTTATGAGGATTCAAACGTATACGGTAAAATCGACAGCGGACGAAAATGGCTTGGAGGTGGGTTGGATGATCGACTCGGTCCATTGAGTGAGCGGGTAAATCATCCAGATATGGTTGCACGATGTACTTGATATCATGGAAAGCATAAGACATAGCGCGTTGAAAAGTTGCGCCAGCATTCTTGAGACCAAAGGGGAGTTTCCAATAGGAAAAAGTACCCCAAGGACAAATAAAAGCAGTCTTATGTTGATCCTCAGGAACAATGTTGATTTGATTATACCTGGAGAAACCATACATCAGAGAAAAGATTTCACTTTCGGCATAATCGTCGACAATCTGATCGACGAAGGGGGTAGGAAATTTGTCTTTGGGACAAGCTTTGTTGATATCCCTATAATCAATGCATACACCAATTGTGCCTTGTTTCTTGTTGATCGGGACAAGATTGGAAACCCAGTCAGTGAGGGCCACCAGGTAAATAAAGCCGACTTTGAGAAGTTTCTCGACTTCGAGCTTGATAGCAGCCGCTTTACGTGGGTGAACTAGACGAAGATGTTGCCGGACGGGTTTAGCGTCAGGGTATGTCTTGATCTCATGTATCACAATCTCAGGGTCGATACCTGGCATTTCTTCGTAGCTCCAGGCGAAGATGTCACGAAACTCTTTGAAAAGGGACGTGTAGGTGACTATTTCGTCAGGGGAACACAAAGCTCTGATATGGACATTTTCGACGATTCTAGGTTTGATGGATATGTCGAGGGGAATAGTGGGTGAGATATTGCTTAAGTTCCCTTCAGAAAACACATCGTGTGTGGACTCGGGAAGGGTTGAGATGACGACAACGGTCGACGGGGTTGAGATCCGTTGGTAGTTCTCAATGGTATGTTTCTCCAGGAAGAGGATGGAACGATGATGTCCATCATCCCAAGGGGTGTCCTCCATGACAAACATGATCATCTCGTCTGTGGTAAAAATGACACAGAAGGGATCTGGAGATAACTCACCAAGAGAGGGGGTAGAAGGGGTTGCCGATTGAATGGCCTGATAGGTGGATTCGACCAGACTTAAGGGCATTTCGTCGTCGTAATAAAGATGATCTCTAGGGTCAGGTACCATCCATGGGTCGAGAGACATAGGAATTTCGTGAATCAAGGTAGAGATCATGTTGATTGAAGCAATGGATGAGCATGGAACATCGGGTGGTGGAATGGGGAAAGTACCCATTAACGAAGAGTCTCTGAGAAGGCCTACACCGACATTCTCATAACCTGGTGGGGTTTTAGCGATGAATGGTACATTGCCAGTACAGGTATCGGAGTTAAAGAAGGCTAATTGGTCGACGGTGACTACCTTCCCTTGATGTGGGAAACGTACCACACGAAAAAGGGTCGACACAACTGCGCGCATGGAATCGATCCAGTTGCGGCCAAGCAAAAGATTGTAATCAAGAGGAGCGTCAAAGACTTCCACTTCAACTTGGACCGTCTTGCCTTCTAACATGATTGGCAATGAAGGAAGGACACCGTAGGGTTTAAAACTGGAGCCATTGAAGGCTTTGAGAGTGTTCTGGGATTCATTCGACGAGGGAGAGCCAATGGCTTTCCAGCAAGCAAGAGACATGACACATGTCGAGGCACTCTCGTTGATAATGGTTCGACAAATGTTTTTGTCAGAGACAATCACTTGAATCTGGAACGCGAGTTGAGGGGGCAACCTTGGAATGTTATCTTCCAAGTAAAAAATTATTAAATTCGTATCCATCGGGTCGATTCCACCGATAGCCTTCAACAGTGCCTTCTGTTGTATGGGACAACTTTGAAGGACTTCGAGGGATGACATCGTCGAAGGTGCTTGAGCCAAATCTTCAACAATGTTGTAGTTCTGGGCAGCACGAGCATGAGGATTGAAAGCTGATTTCTTAACGATGCCCTTTGGGGGGGGTCGAAGAACTGTGTTGAGGCTCGATCGTTCGAGATGAAGAGGACCGTTGGTAGGTGGAGTCACGGGAGAGGGTTGTACCAATGAAGGAGGGGGGTCATCAACCTTCTCTTTAGAGAGAGAATAATCTTTGGCTCGAGTGGTGAGTGCAATGTCGTTCTACTTTGAATCGCCAGTACACATCAATACATAGGATGTAGTAGAAGGTGAGGGTTGGTCATGAATGACCAATTGGGCATGTTGTTGAGACGGGAAGGGTTGTGACAAAACAGCTGGAGGCGGTGGTTTTGGGGCTCCTTGAAGGAACTTAGTGACCTTGACGCGTCGTAGACAATCCTTCATGTAGTGATCATCACCATAGATAAGACAAGGGTATCGAGGTTTGTGCTTATCCCGATCGTCAACAGGTGGAGTTTTAGTTCTCTCTACTTGAGAAGTATTTTTGTCCTCCTTATTCTTACCCTTTCCCTTTTTGGATTTGTTTTTATCGGCTGGGGTAGATTGAACTGCATTTACCTCAGAAGTCTTGTCGGTGGGAGGGGCAGGAGACGGAGCATTTTGAACATTAGAAGAAGCAGGTTTGGGGATGGTGCTTGAGGCAGAATGTGGTTGAGCATGGAAAGTGCCAATCACACCGTCGGCTGCATGAGAAGAAGCTGGAGTAGTTGAAGTGGCGGAAGTGGAAGGTCGAGGTGCGTCAGGTAGTAAGTCGTAAAGGGTACCTGTTTGTGAGTAAACGAGGTCAAGGTATTGAGCACGACTTATGGCCTACTCCTCTGTGACTACTCCACCCATGGCGATGTCTCGACCAATGTCATTCACAAATGATTTTGTGAACCACTCTGCCAGCAATTGATTGGGGAGTTCGAGTTTAATGAGACGTCGTCTCCATCGCCACTCATGAATGTGATCGTATATATGAGTGGCTTTGTTTTGTTTGAAAGAACTCAAAATCTCGGTCCCCATTTTATAACGGATCGGTAACTGGTAGTGGGTGAGGAAAGCCATAGCTAGGGTGTTGAAGTCAGCGAAGAAACCTCGTGGTAATTCTATATACCACTTCGCAGCAGAACCCGTGAGGGTCCGTTGAAAAAGACGTAAACGAATAGAGTCATCCATCAACGAGTTGGACGAGCACCAAAGGTGAAAAGTCATGACGTGATTGTTTGGGTCCTATCCCACTTTGTCGTCGAATTTAGGGATGTTCGATGGTAGCTTGGCTGGTATAGTAGGCCATTGGGGAGAGTGACGAATTGGATCATTTAAAATTCTCGACAAGTCTGGGAGATCCAAAGTGGCCAAGAAGGGTAACTGTCGATTCACATGTGGGTACTGGTGGCTTTGGGGAGGAAGCCCCATCGGCAAACCAGTAGGACCATAAGCAATCTGCATATAATGTGAAGACCCAGGCAGATTCAGTGGTGGTTGTAGAGGATAGTAGCTCATGGGATTGTATCCTTGAACAGGGACGTGAGTTTGAGCATTCGAGCCCCAAATGGGATTGGACGTACCTGGATATGGTTGGCCTATACTAGCGGGTATAACAGATGCAGCTGGAAGTTGTTGCCCCCCAGTGGATTGAGAAGTATGTTGTATCAACTAATTCCAATACTGGGCCAAGGATGGAGGTATGTTTTGTCCATAAGGTGGGGTCGGTAGGGTTTGTCCTCCAAATGGGGGTTGTGTTCCAATTGGGGGCAATGTTCCAATTGGGGGTTGTGTTCCAATTGGGATTTGCATTCCAATAGGAATTTGCCCGCTTAGAGGGGATTGATTCAAACCTCCTTGGTGAAATTGTCCACCAACAGGAATCTGGTAATTTGGTGTGAATGACAGAATAGTGCCACTAGGATTAATACTACCAGTAGAGGACAAGAAAGGTCCTCCAAAAGGGGGTTGAGGAAGGGTCAGAATGAAACCAAGAAGAGAGTGCCCAGAAGAAGAGGGACCACCAGGAGTGTCGGATGGGGTTTGTGGAGGAGTTGAAATGGAAGCATTCAACGCACGGTATGTGGGCGGTAGTGTCGGGGTGACACTGGGTGTGAGCGATGTGCTGATGGGGGCTTGACTAACCCTGGTAATCCCGGTGTGAATACTCATAGTATCCGTGTAATGGGCCATTTCTATAGGGATGGTCAAGATGTGGTCAGATCGTGGGGTGTCCGTACCAGGAAAATAATAAGCAGTAGTAAACAGTATTGTGCCTGGGTTAGAGGTTTTGGACAGCACAGGTGAGACGGTGGTTTCAACACCTGATCCTGCACCAAAAAGATCCTGTCTAAAAATGCCTGTAGACCAAAAAGGATCTTGGCCTTCTATTCCTAGAAAAGGTCCAACCGGTGATCCAGAAGACACAACAACTAAGTCTCTAGAAGAATTCGCTCCCATAAACTGTCTCTCAGAATCAGGGTGAAGTCGAAAGTCCTCTCGAGTATTGGTAATTCAGAAATGTTCTAGAGAGTCGGTGCATTCCACTTGTGGCATGGAAACGTCTTGAACTTCACTCTGTTGAGGACAGCCCTCAGGTGAGCTTGTAGGCAGGGGTCAAGAACCTTCCAGATGCTCTGGAGATAAACCCTGCATTCTACGTGAATGACGTGGAGGATCTATTGTGAACGAGTTACAAACTTACGAAGAAAATCTTATGGTCAACTTGGGTAAACAAACAGCACATGCTAGTAAACAAAATCTAGGAAACAATACCAAGCAAACAAGACCTTCTAATTCCGAAGTCACTAGTTGGTGATGAAATCCAACGTCGCAACAACGAGACGATAAGGGGATGGACTAGGGTGGAAAAGTTACACTGACAACCTGCTTAACGGACTTACACCCTGGTGCAAGCTCCCACACATAATCATGGGTATACCCTCCAAGGAGCCCGAGTGAGTTTGGCCAATGTCGATTCCAGGTACCATGAAGACTTGCCCCTTCACAGTCACCTTGTGTAAGACCCTAGAAAGGTAGGCCACTAAGGTTACCACTAACAACAATAAATACTAGGGGGACAGTCGACAGTCCGATCCACAGGCAAGGGCAAGGTATCTAGCCCGAAATCAACTCAAGAGGCTTCCACTCATCATTGTGGGTATACCTCCAAGTGACCCCCATAATACGTGCAATCTCTACACCGATATCAACAAAGCAAGGTGAGTAACTCTGTCAATATCAATGCGACCTCGTGTTTGACCCTTCTGTGAGAAGGGCTTCCTAGGACAAAATGTTGTAAATGGAATTTGACACTCCTTAACACAAGATGTTATTGTGTGTTTTGTGCTTTGGAGAGTGTATCTCTCTACCTATTCCAAAGCGCTAGCCTAGCTAAATGTTGGTGTAATAGAGCCCTAGAAAAGAGTTACTAGTTAAATTTTACAATTGCCCAATGTTATTAGGGGCTGTTGTTACTCAAAGGAAGCGGAGATCAAACTGATGTTGTATGAGACTCTGACCCAACGATGCATAGATAGGAATGAAACATATCAAATTTTTTTGAATGAATCCTATGTACGGGAGAGAAAGAGAAATTTTCTGGACCAATCTTGAATTACGACACACAATTTCCTTTAAAATGCAATTGCAACGAATCACGCAATAATGACAATTCTCTATTGTTTCTTTTTCAATAATTTCAAAAATTGATTTTCAATATTTTCGAAGACGAAAAATGCTTTTGAAAGAAAAAATGTTTTTACTTTTCAAAAAAGGATCTACACCATGATGGTGAAAGTGAGGAAAACCAAAGACAATAGAACAAGCAATAAACAAGAACCCAAACCAATCTTTCAATGGAAACAAAAATGACAAGCAAACCAAACTAGTCTTTTCAATTGCATGAGAAAAGTAATCTTCCAAGTAATGAGCAAATGAGAAAGACAAATAATCTCAACTTTCGACCGATCATCGGTTCTTAACCAACCAAGCACGCAGATTCCAAAACCAGAGAGTATATCTTTGCCAAGAAAAGTCAAGAGATGAAAGTTGAGAAAAAATGGACAGGAAAAGCCTTTGATTTCCTAAGACTGATCTTGCAAAAAATCCGAAGACAAGAAAACATCAACCAATGGTCCAAGAAGCTCTTTTCAGGCACCTATACTGATCTGGGCAATTGAACATGCAAAAGTCTTAAATCCAAAATTTTGACAAGAGGGTTCACAGGTTAACAGTGTTACACAGTGCGAGAATGGGTCATTCTCGTAGTCTATCTTTGGGCAGAGTGTGAGAACCTCACATTGGACCTAAAAGCAAAGTACGAACTCACAGTATTCTCGCAGGCCACAGTGGGGTTCAGTGCGAGAATGTCTAAAACTAAGCAAATCTTTGGAAAAAGACAAAAAATTTGAAGGGGCTTCTGGACCCAGAGGGTCTATCAGGGTATCCTGAAGACTCAGAGATTGATAGGAATGGAGAAAGGTAAGGCAAGAGCAAATGGCCAAGGAAAAACACCAAAAACCACAAAGAAAATGGGTTGCTTCCCCAGTGGAGTCGCCAATTTTGTTATCGGACTAATCGGTAGGTGCAGACACTAACAAATCTCCCTAGATCTACCTGGATCTAGAAAAAAACAGGACAGGACATGACTCTTTCCCTAAGTTATGACCATTGAATTAGCTAGTAGAGAGGAACAAGTGACATACCTTTGTATAGCTTCCTAGGGTCTATGTTGCTCCTGCTTCGCTCTGGTGCTCTCGTGAGGTCAAGACCAAGACAACACAAACCAACCAAAGTGAAGATAGCAAAATATATTCAATCGTCAACTTATGTGTATGATCAAGGAATTACACAATAAAGTAAGAATGACTTTATGGGAAAAGGACATGCCATTGTATCATATTAATCGAAAGTAGAAGATACAACATGATCACCTTGATGTCGCAAGCTTCCTTTCAGTGGCTCTTGGCTCCAACACACACACTTTCTCGATCCTTGTATGAAGAAGATCCAATTCCTCTTGATAGACTTGCTAAAGTCTCCAAGCTCTTGTTCAAGCTAGGCTCTTCACACAATTCTTTCACCAATTCTCCAATTAATCTTGCTTCACCTTTTCCATGAGAAACCCATCAATATATAGGAGAGGATGAGATGGTTACTTGGATAAGAATGATCCCACAATATCAGGGAAACCAGTAAAAAGATAACCATTCGAATGCCAACCCATTCTCTAGAAGATTCCCTTCTAGAAACATCGAGACTTCATCTTTTTCCAAGCTTGAGAACAAGTTCGCACCCTAGCTATGTAGCACAGTGTGAGAAGTTTGCACCCTAGCTGAAAGCAGCCTACGAGAATGGGTCATTCTCGCACCCTAGGATATAAGCAACCTGCGAACTCTCTTCAAAAATATGTTTTCTAGGAAGAGATAATTGTCACTTTTCTCAAGAGAAAGTTCTTATTAGGAGCTTGAGTACACCATCATCAATACATCATCAATATGACCAAAATCAGGGTAACATCTTCCCTCTTGCATAAGGATTGCTCCAATTCCTCTCCTAGAGGCATCACATTCCAGGACAAAGGTATTTGTGAAATCAGGAAGGGTCAAGACCGAAGTAGTACACATAGCCGCCTTCAAGGCTTGAAAGGCATGATCAACTACAGGAGTCCAAGTGAAAGAATTCTTTTTAGGGAGAGTAGTGAGAGGTGTCGCAATCTTTCCGTAATTATGAAAAAACTTGTGATAATATCCTATTAAACCCAGAAAACCACACAAACTTTTGATAGTCTTGGGGTGAGGCCAATCCTGCATTGATTCAATCTTCTTATAATCCACCCAGACACCAACCTCACCAACAATATGACCCAAGTACTCAACTTCTAGGGTGACAAAGGAACATTTAGAGTGTTTGAGGAAAAGTTGGTGTTGAGAAAGTAGATGGAGAAATTTATCCACATGGGAAAGATGGGATTGCCAAGTTTGACTATAGATGAGAATATCATCAAATAAAACTAAGACAAAATGATGGAGAAAAGAATGAAATACATGATTCATGAGGCTTTGAAAGGTGAAGGAGAATTACACAGGCCAAAGGGCATGACCAAGAACTCATAGTGACCCTCATGAGTTTGAAATGAATTCTTGGGGATGTCAGCTTCTTGCATACGTATCTGGTGGTAGACAAAACACAAATCAAGTTTAGTGAAGTACTAAGCACCACTCAGCTCATCCAAGAGACCATCAATAACAGGAATTGGAAAATTCTCCTTGATGGTGAGTTTATTGAGGGCACGAAATTCAAGAAACATGCACCAAGTACCTTCTTTCTTAAGTACCATGACCACAAGAGAAGAATAAGGGCCGGTACTGGGGCGGATAACACCCTCTTGGAGAAATTGTTGCACTACTTTCTCAATTTCATTATTTTGGGCAAAGGGATGACGATAAGGGTGATCATTGGGAGGAAGAATTCCAGGAACAAGGGGGGTGGAATGATCATGAACACCATGAGAAGGAGTAAGTCCCTGAGGAGTGGAAAAAATATCTTGATGTTTGGAGAGGATAGCTTGGAGGTCATGATGCATAGAGGGTGTCTCAACCGCTTGAATATAATGGAGTTGAGCAATAATACCAGAGTGGGATTTCTTGAGGATATTTTCCATGCGATGGGAACTAATTATCTCAGGAGAACCAGCTATGAGACCTTGGAATTGATACCTTTGTCCCTCCTGTTGGAATTGCATGGTTAATTCCTTAAAATCCATAAGAATGGGACCGAAAGTCCGTAACCATTCAACACCTAGCACAATGTCACAACCGACCATTTCAATGGAAAACATATGAGATTTCAAGTGGTAATGTCCGATTTGAAGAAATACATTTTGACAACACCCACCACATTTCATGGACCCACCATTGGCTATCATGATTTAAAAATTATTGACAACACAAATATAACAATTGGTTTCCTGGGAAATGTGACAATGAATAAAATGTGGGTGCTACCACTGTCAACAATGATGATGACCTTCCTATGCTTAATATAGAAAATGATATTGAGGTTTTGTGGAGCAAAGAAATCAGTGAGGGCATGCAAGGAAATGAGTGGGCCAACTTCAGGTGGGTCAACGGGCTTCTGGGTAGCATCGGGAAGGGAGGAATCTTCAACAAGGGGAATTGTCACATATTCTTCATGAACATATTCAGAAATGGCCATAAAAAAAATTTGGTACTTAGACTTGTGCCTAGGAAAATATTTTTCATCACAATTATAGAAAATACCTTTCAGTTGGCGTTCAACCATTTCATCCCTATTTAATTTATATTCCTTGAGGGGAGTGGTAGGGGGGTTAGGATTACTAGATCGAGGGCGAGGATCAAAAGATGTTTTTTTTTTTTTCTGGGAAAAAACAACTTGTTGGGCCTATTTAGTGTGGTTAGTATCTTGCAACCAAGTATGAGGGTGGGCCATGAGAACCTAGGATCATAATTAATCCTTTAGGCCACTGATAAAGAATTCATGGGAGAACGCATCTGACATGCCCTCGGTTCGAAAGGACAAATGCTAAAAAGCAGTTATAAAGTCTTCCACTGTGGTTGATTATTTCAACTTGGTCAAACGATCGAGATAATGGGTATCATTGTCAAAGCGGTCATAGAGATCGGCAACAAAATGGGTCCGTGCAATATACTCCTGATGTGAATTTTTACGCCATTTCCACCATTTCCATCATTCAAGATCTAGATAGAGGACAACATAGCGAATTTTGGCCAACTCATCAGTAATACCATGTAGAGAAAAATAATGCTCCATTTGAGTGACCCAACCTATGGGATCGGAGCCATCAAATTTATTAACCTCAACGTGGGGAAGCTATGGGTCACAATGAAAGGAATTGGATTGAAAATGAAGAGAATGAGAGGAATCAACAACATGTGTTTGGTCCGAGGAGGAAGGACCCATAGTGCAGTTCAACAACCGGTTGATAGCAGACTGGAGGGTGTTAAATTGGTTCATGAATTTGGCATCCATGGTGTCAAATTTGTGTTGGAATTGGGTATCAAATTGTGCAAGGAGGGAATTGGTAGACCCAATCTCAGATGTCATATGTTGGATGGATTCCTAGGCTTGATTGATGGAATCGTGTAGGTCTTGGTTGTGAGTGGTGGCCATTTGGAGAGGGGGAGTGTGGGTAAAGAAAAATGGGTGGGTGGGACCACAAAAAAAGACTTATAAGTGATAGGTACCACGAAGATCAGGGAGAGAAGGAAAATATAATGGAATAGGAAACAAAATAGGGAAGGGGTCAGGTCCACTGGAAAAAAGGGATTAAAAATGAAAGGTATAACTGCGATCAAGGAGAAAAGGGGAATCCAATGGGATAGGTCCCAAATAAGTGTGTTGGCGGGACCATTATACTTGTTTTGTTTTTTTTGTTTTTTGTTTTACTCCTATGGAATTATACTCTGGTATGAATAATACTGCAGTGACTAAATGCACAAATGCTTAACAGGAAGAATTGTGTAGTAATTTCGCAACCAGAATGCAGAAGGAACAGTTGCGCGACAATATATCCGGGTTTTTTTTTTGTTGTTTTTTTTCTTTTTTAGTCCTAAGGGGTATGGTATTCATGGTTTCTACAGACAAGGTTTTTCCATGTGTTATATCTCTCTGATACACGTGTGGGGTCCAATAGTAGTACATGTCCCAATATCTCAGGGAACCAACGAAGGAGGCTAGATCGTTCCCTTAGTCGTATTACCCGACAACCTAGGTACTAGAGAGTATCTTCTTGAGTGTTATTTTCGGTGGCACTATAGCATTCAGGTGACCAATCGATTTATCTATAGAGGGATTCATGAGATCTAGGTCGATCTGTATACAGGTGTTTTCTGATGCACTACAATTTGAAGGGGTACCAACAAGGGTTACAAGGGTGGCCAACATATGTGCACTTGAGTGTCACTTGTATTTCCTACGTGTACTACTCCCTGACAGCAGGTTTATGCACATAACAACATATCTCTATAGCTTTAAGACACCAGAATACGTCTCTACCCTGAAAAAATCAACCCACAATTTTTTTCCAAGGAAAGTGCTATGATACCACTTGTAAGGTAGCAGGTCTATTATATTAGCAGAGAAGAGAAATAATGTAGAAAACAACATCGGGATAACAACATAATATGGAAATATTTCAAAAATAACAGTGGAACAACAAATTATATGGAACCACAACACCAGAATTATACCTTTATTGATAGGAAACAAGGTCCACTTGCCTCTTCAAGGGGGAAACCTCCAGTAGAGCAGATCTCTATTATAATAATTCTTCAAGAAAAAACTTATCATACCCTCTACTCGTATTTATACTAAATCTATCTATCCAAAAGAACAATCTAGAAGAATATCCTTCTAGAAGTCGAAGCTTCTATTAGGTCTTCTTACATTTTACTTATTCCTCCTTATTGCTAGGCCTTATTAATATTGACCTTTATTACATGGAAATATATTATTCTACCCACTTGAGGGGTTAGGTAGTTTAGGTCCCTTACACATGCAGATGATATGAATTTTAGATGTGAGGATATTAAATACTTACAAACATGCTAGCAAAATTCTTGTTAAAAGGTTGGAAATATGTTTTGGTAGATATACTTAAATGGTTGATGTTGTTGAGCCTATACCTATAGACCATGGTCTCTACATTCTAGAAATTTTGGAGGATTGTTTCTTTGTGTGGCTTTATTGGCCTCAAGATTCTTTCCCATTTTTAAAGGATAAGTTAGAGAATTTGATTTCATGAAAAATATAAAAAATATATAAATATACATAGATTCTATACTTGGTAGGAATTTTACTACTTTTTAATTATTTCTCATGCAGGTTTCACTTTTGAATTCTAGATCAATTTGAAATTTCAATCGTGGAATATTTATTAAGCTGACAAACACCAATCGTGGGAAGAAAAGATCAAGAAAAAATGATCTATCATCATACTTTCAAAGACCTCAATCCAAGGATCCACATTCTCTTCATGCTTCGAGCTCTTTTGAGCAACTTATCACTGAAAGAGATGTCAATTCTTGTGAGAATGCATCTAAGATCCAAATAATAGATGAGGGAATATGTTCCTCTAGTGATCAAAGTGAGATAAATGCATTTTCACCAGAAATTGAATGTCGAAAATATTTCATTGGAAAAGAACACAACCAGTTCACAGAAAAGATAGAAAGGCCAATGGGACATAGGGAGAGGCTTCCAACCAGATTGGGTCTCAAAATTTCCATTTTTGGAACCAATACCTCAAAAAAATAAGAAAGAGAAACCAAAAGTTAGATGCAATATATGTAATTGGAAACTTGGCACGCCAACGACATTTCAGATGAAGTTAGATACAATAGAGAAACATGTAGGAAAGGTGTATGAAAAGAAAATTTTAGATGATGAGGAGAAATCTATTGTCATATGGAAATATTCTCAGGAATGTTGACATGTAAAATATGTCGACGAATCTAATAAGTATTTAATAAGTAAGGAAAATCTTGAGGCAAGCGGAGGAAGCATCACACCTCTATTGGGAGAGGCTTCCAACTAGATTGGGTCTCAAAATTTCCATTTTTGGAACCAATACCTCCAAAAAATGAGAAAGAGAAACCAAAAGTTAGATGCAATATATGTAGTTGGAAACTTGGCATGCCAACGACATTTCAGATGAATTTAGATACAATAGAGAAACATGTAGGAAAGGTGTATGAAAAGAAAATTTTAGATGGCGAGGAGAAATCTATTGTCATATGGAAATATTCTCAGGAATGTCGACATGTAAAATATGTCGATGAATATAATAAGTATTTAATAAGTAAGGAAAATCTTGGGGCAAGTGGAGGAAGCATCACATCTCTATTCGGAAAGACGATGGGAATAAATTTGTTATCCAAGACAATTCAATTAAGCATTGTATTTCATATCTTATCTAAAGGTTGTCCTATGATAGATTATCTAGATTACATGAAATATATGTCTTTTCTTCAAATGTCAAACTTTCCATCTTCTCATTGGTCTTTAATGAGTGGTTGGGAATGGGATAAATATCTAGCTCAAGTAGAAAATGATGATATGAAAGAGAAGATTGCAAATGACAGGTGTTTGTCATTGTCTTTGGATGAGGTTTAAACTATTGATAATACTTCATGGACATGTATGAGTATTTATATGTTTAATTACCATATTAGGCATTCATATCTACTTGGGGTTCATAAAATGAGGGAGAATTATACAACTGGAAATATTTATGAACTTGTTGTTAATATTTTGAAGGAAATTGGTGGTATGGATCATTTAATGATTGCAAAACATTTGGTATGTGTTGAAGCAGATGGACCATAGGTAATGCAAGGATAAAGGAATGACCTATATATTAGACTACAACTATCAACTTCACTGTATATGTTGAGTATTCATTGTATGGATCATATGATGAATCTTGCATTTAAAATAGTAAGCAAGTTTCCATTGGTTTCAAAAGTTGAATATTTTGTACGAGAGACTTATGCATACTTTTCTCATAGTCCCAAACGATTTTCAGAGTTTAAAAAAATTTATAACAGTGTTACAAATGGAAACAAACTATTAAAAGATGTTGATACAAGATGGATCCCATTGAATGGACCAGCTCAAAGATTATTTAGTGAGTACCAATCCTTGGTAGGGGTACGTGATGTATGAACATCGCTTTAGTGTAGATAGAGATCAAGATCTTCTCTTTCAACTAACTGACATAGAGACATTATTAAAATTGGTTGGAATTCTTCCTATGCTAGATGAAATGAATGTTCTCGTGCAAATATCTCAAAGTCGCACAATGTATATTGCAGAATACACAAATGCAAGAAAATTTGCATGCCTTTCATTGGATAATTTGTATACAATGCTAGAATATTTCACAGGTACATGGTTTACAAATTGGACTACGATCATTGATATAGAAAATACTGAATTTTTTTTTAAGTTTAATGAAAAGGGGGTACTATGTATATAAGTGTGTGGGTATATGGTTCCTTTTCATTATATTGATAACACAAGACGAACCACCAAAGAGTGCCTTGTGTCAAGAGACCTATTCGACAATGTTGTCATTTCAGTGAGACACAACTTGATAGAAATTGCAAAATCATTATCATCAGAGATAAGAGAACTATTTCCTCAAGATAAATTGTTGGAGGCCATGTCTATGGTGTACCCTCAAAACAACAAAAAAATTCCAACTACTTTAAAATGCGACTTTGTGTTAAAATTAAATACTTTATTGCACCACTTTTGCAAGAAGGTCGAGATACATGGAGAATAGGTTGAAGGTATTTTAGATCAAACAAAATTGCTTCAACAAGCCACACGCTTCGCTAAAACAATGTGGAATCAATTTCTTGTTTTGAAGAACCCTCTAGAATATGGTGCAATAATAAGATTATGGACTATTTTAGGTGCTAGCCAATACTTACAAGAAAACATATCAGAATATTTCAAATTAGCGGATTTGTGTCAAACCATGATTTTGGGATCAGTGGAGGATGAGAAAATGTTTAGTGCACCGTCATTTTTGAAATCAAGGATGAGGAAAAAAATTGATAAACATATGGATATATGTTTAATATTATATGTAACAAAGTATGACATTACCAATTTTCCATATGAAAGAGCACTAGCTCTTTGGCGATCATATTGTGATAGAAGGAGAGAAAATAATATAACAATTTTTTTGGATTATTAAGAAAGGGGGTGAATCAGTAATAGAGATTTTTAATCCTTTTTAACCACAGTATATAAGTGTTTTTTATATTTATGATCAATTTACCAATATCATTCAACAAGTGTAGAATAAATAAACCATGAACAATGAGCAATCATACACATACACAGGACACCAGTATTTTTACGTGGAAACCCAATGCGGGAGAAAACCACGAAATGTTTTTTCTTATATGTCTTTAAGAATTACATTCATTGGAAGCACAAACTTCCTTTTTTTCTAGCTACAACTGGAAGGAGGCTCCAACCCCCTATATTTTCATGCTACAACTTGAGGGAAGCTCCAACTCTCCACCCAATTTTATGGCTCCAACCAGAAGGAGGCTACAACCCCCTATGTTCTTCGGCTACAACCGTAAGGTGGATACAACCACCTACCCTTGCCTTGTCCAACCACCCTAAAATATAAGTACCAAATAAATGATGAAACCATTGCCACACTGTCATTGTGATATATACCACTGTAAACCGATACCAATATGTGCCAACAACCTGTAACCATCCTGTACCAATAACCTGTAATAAACATGTACCAGTAATCGTCTTGTACCAATAGATATGCAACCTATATATGCTGCAACATGTGTATGTATGCAACTTGTCTATACTGCAACATGCATATGTACGTGGCCTGTCAATACTGCAGCCTACGTACACCTTCAGAAAGCTAGGGTTTTCACCTTTCTAAAACTCAGACACTTTGTTGCCTCTATCACATCAACCTGCAACCTGTCACTATGTCCAATATGTAGTTGTACCCTATGCATACATAATCATACATATCCCTTATCCAAACAATAGAAGTCAGAATAGTGGAACTAACCATGGTCCTAAGATGGCAAATAAAGATAGTACGTTGCGATTGCCTATGTTCCATGGAATGGGTAAGGATGATGCCAAACAACATTGGTTCACTAGAGAAGCAACCTAGCCTGTAAAGAGAGTTATACACAAGACGGCTAAGATCGCGCAACTAGAGACTATGTTCAATGATCGGGCTTTGGTGTGATACATGAAATATAAGGCTATTGTGCCAGCAGGATAGGTGAGGTCCCTAATCAAGATAAAATAGGATATGCTTCGATAATTTCAAAATCTGAAGTCAAATTCCCAATGCATTACAAAAGGAAATCAACCAGAAAGAAGGAGAGATTGTCTGGGATTATGACCAGCGGTTCAAAATATTTTTAGATAGGTGTACGTACCAAATCCAAGACTTGCAACACAGAGAATGGTTCATTGTGGGGTTTCTCCCCCATATTCAAGTCCTGCTCACCCAACAAAATATGATGACTCAAACCAAGGCAGTCGACATCAAAATGTGCTTGAAAGCCACACCTAGAGGCACAGAAACATTGGTCGGGTTGGCATAAGTTCAGTCGCAATTGGAAAACCTAACAATACAGTTGCAAGATATGGAAAGGGATAAATTCATGCACAAACATGTGTGGTGCACTACATGTCGCTAATAAGGACATCGATGAGGTGAGTGCTCGTTCCTTCCAAATAATGTGGCAACGGCCATGTTGATTCCATTTCCATCTGGATAGTTGGAATGGTGTGAAATATGTCGACAGTGGGGCCATGTGCCACCCCGATGCCCCACCTTATAGAAGTATCAAGCAACAAATCACACCCCCTTATGTGAATTATGTAAGTTTGTTGGCCACGATATCAGTAGTTGTCGCTCCCTCCAAATGATGTACGATAATACCAGAGATGCATTCCAGGTACAAGAGGAACAAAAGGGTGGTGAGCGCGGTGGTGGTGACAAAGGTGGATGTCAAGGAGGAACTTGAGGTGGGTATGGATGCAGCCGTTTTGGATGAGGATATGGTGGAGGAGGAAACAAACCCCCCACATGTTTCAATTGCGGTCAGATTGGTCATGTCTCACAATTCTGTACTAAGCCATGTGTGCTCTGCGCATACTATTATAGTCCCGAACATGTAACCAAGGATTGTCCAAACTTGCTGAAAAAGTGGGAGGAAAATAAGTGTAATTATAACATGGTACATGCTAAGTCACGCAAAAACCAGAAGAATAATGGAGAAGTGAATGTCCGGGTAGTAACCCGTGGAGGGGAGAAAACAGGGGTAGACTTTGATCATGGGGAAGGTTTGGGTCAATAAGTAGAGGGAAAGATCAGGAAGACCCCCCATCCCCCTCCTAAGTTTGATGTGGCTCGGTAGAAGCAATTTATGTGTAATGTGCATCGAGCCTTGGAGGAATAACGCACACACGAGGAGTTGCAATGCACGACTTGGAGGTCTCTTGAAGAGGCATAGGTCTGAGAGGAAGTTCAAAGGGTGACACAGAGGTCACTAGAAGAAGAAAAAAATTGTGAAGAAGTACAATGGGCGACACAAAGGTCACTGGAGGAAACGCATGCATGCAAAGAACTACATTGTGTGACACAAAGATCTTTAGAGTAAGTTTGTGTGTACGAAGAAATAAATCACCCCACCCAAAGATCAATCGAAGAAGCACGCAGATAGACTATGTTGTGACACGTTGAGAAGGAAGTGTATGAATAGCGCCGAGAAGAGTTGCAATGTGCAACACGCATAGAAGCCTTGTGTGACCTCGATTGCATGGAAAAAGAAAAATATCAAGTCAATACCTTCTTTCATTGTTGTTTTCATTTGCTAAGAGATCCAAAATTTGGGAGTAAGTTGACTCAGATGTTAACTACTTGCATGAAATAACAAGGAGAGGAGACCACCATTGCATCTCTGTTGCCTTAAAGGGACGTCTATGAGGTCAGCAAGAAAAAGCACACTGGTCGAGAGTTTAAGATGATAGTAGAACTTGGTGGGTATGATATGGATGGAGTCATGTTGGATCTAGGATCCGATGTGAACATTTTACCCAAGAAATCCTATGAAGTGATGGGGAGACTGAAGTTGGTCTAGTCACCCATTCAGCTTCGATTAGCCAACCAGTACAAGATCTACCCCATCGGTCAGCTGGAGCAAGTTGAGTTGAATATAGAAGGAGTAAAAACAAAGGTCAACTTTGAAGTCATTGAAATAATGGATGATTCGGATCCCTACCCTGCATTGTTAGGAATCGACTGGGATTTTGATAACAATGTGATGTTAAATTTGAAAAAGCACCAAATTTCATTTGAGACTTACACCATGCGCATGGTTGCGCCAATGGATCCATATGAAGGCGACCACTACAATGAGCCTGTCGACGAGGATGCATAGATCTCGGAAATTGAAAATATTTACAAGGTCATGGTGCACAAGGATGACTACATCAACCCCACCACAGATGGAGAATTAAGTTGGAGGAGTATGAAGTTATATCAAACAGAATTTGAAGATGCCTTGGATAGATGGCAGAATAAGTTGTATGAGGTCTCAACAAGGCGGTGTGCCTGAATCACAAAGGCAGTGTGATGGATAGGGTCGGAAATTTCTAATGCCCCATGGTTTGATGGTACTGGACCAGTGGAGACATTCTTGGTCCAAATGGAGAATATTGTCCCCATGGAGCAGAGACTCCAAACCATGGTTGTTTTGGTTAGCGAGACCCCAAAAAAATGATGGGTGACTCATTGCCTGAATATTTTGAATTGGGATAGGCAGTCGAGTTCGTACAAGTGTGCTTCCATGCCATCATCGACTTTGAATTGACCAACCGATGTAAGGGTACTGAGGATACTTAGGAACACATCTCCTTTTGTGAATGGTGTTGGACAGCTAAGAACATCCCTCAAGCCCAATGGGTCCATCATTTTTTCCATCATTTTTGGTCCCTCGTAGCCGGTACATCCAGGAAGAACTCCAGAGGAAAACAAGTGAGTGGACCCACATGAATTCCCAGTTCCTTTAAACATTTTGGTTCACTTTGGACACTCCATTTCTCAGCGAAGCTCTTGGTTGGGTTAAGGACTTTATTTTTCATCGGCAGCCAAAATTTTCTATTCCACCGCTGGTCTACTCATATCACTAGTTGGTGGCCAAGATGAAAGAAGTACTCCATTGTTGGAAGATCGATATAGACGACATTGACAACGACGACCCCCGCAACGTCTATATCACCCAGTCCCTTCAAGAATTATTTTCGGAGCCTGAGCGTAAAATCCTAGAATTTGTGCAGAACATAAATGGCACAGTGTCATCCATCGCAAATATCATTCCATAAAGAAACTCACTTGAGGACGAGCCAGGTAATAGTGGTGGGGGATTACTGGCACTCAATTTTTTGGTTCCATTTTTTCACGCACGCACAAATGAAATTTGTGCTTGCTCATCCAGTAGTTTTGTGCGTGCCTAAGGAGATGTGTGAAAGAATTCCATAGTGTGTGCAATGGACTAGGTTTTTCTAAACAACGCGCCAATCCTAAAGGTGGTCAAGGGTACGTCGGTCTGAGTTTTGTCAATTGAGCACATCGGTCTGATTTTTTTCAGTTGTGTCGAAAACCAAGAAGATGCTCATTGGAATCAAGAAAGGAATCACTAGGATATCTCTTGGAATGATTGTTTCCAGTAGTATATGAAGACGTGGGGTAGGGAGAAGATGAGCTAGCTAAGAAGTTAATATTTCCCCTGATGCTGAGAACATACATGGAGCCCTGGAAGGTACTAGAAGTGTGTGATGTCATTAGATCAGACAAGCAGGTGGAGAATAATAGTGAAGGACAATACTCCCCAGCAGAAAGAGATATAAAATAAATCTCTCAGCTTAGAAAGTAGGTTGGTTAATTTCAGAATGCATTAGTCTGAGAGTTCTAAGTTATCCTATTGTAATCCTATGTTGTATGAAGAAGTCTATTGTGTCTTGTATCTATCTGAATCTTAAATCTTAGCACAAGGCACATATTGTTGTATTCCCACTATGTATATAGTAGTGAGATGAAGTCTTGTGATTTTTCAACTTAGTTATTTAGCACAATGTATATCTCTAATATGATGGAATGTGTCTAGTAATAAATATATGGTAGTTTTATTCTATCCTTTGTTTGTTATGAATGAGTAACACATGTGTGTGTATTGTTTTAATTCCTAGTCCTTGCTATATTATTAGATATGACTTATATGGATTCCATGTGTAGTATTGTTAGTTATGTTTGATCCTCCATCCCCGACACAAGACCTTATGGTCTATGTGATCCTTTATGCATCTCGGGTGAGACCTTCCTCGGCCTCAGTCGAGGATTGATATATCGATGCTTAGGGGGTTTTGTTGGACATGCTCTGAATGAACCCTGTGTCTCAAACCCTATAGTGTTAAGAAGTTCAGTGCACATGCAAGTGTGTACAGAAACAACGACACTTCCCAGCACCAACAACACCTTCATAACCCATATTACTCATAGATATTAGGTTTTTGGATAAATTTGAAATCTGCAAAACTCCAAGAAGATTTCTAATATTTTCATCTTTGACAAGTAGTTTGACCCTTTTATGTCCTACGATTTTTTTTGTCGAGTCATCTCCTAAAAAAACATCACCTCCATTACACTTTTTGTATTCACAAAACTACTCCATGGGAGTAGTCATATGAAATGAATCACCCTAGTCGATTAACCATATATTACATTATGCATGTGTACTTGTGGATGCCAAGTAAACATAACATCCTTCCATGGAGGATTTTGTTTCTATGGATGGGAACCATCATATCCCTATCAGCATTCTTAGATCTATAATCTTTCTTATAATGCCCAACTTTACCGCGTTTCTAGAATTTCCTTATAGATTGACCTAGAGATTTAGATATTCCTCTTGAAGACCTATTTTTCCTCTCTTGGATATGACCTCTTAAACATAAAACATCTTTGGCCACACCCTCCATGGATTTTATTCACATTCCCTCTTACAACAAGGATACAACTACATTGTCAAACTTAATGAGGATTGAATAGTATTACCAATGGTTATATCTAGATTATCCCAAGAGTATAGAAATAAAACAAAAATTTAATACACTTATATTCTTCCTCCATCTTAATATCAGCAAAGACAAGTTTACTTACTAGAGCATTAAATAAATTCAATGAAGGTATACACTAGAAATATTGGAGCAAATATATTCAACAATAATGCACACCCAACTCAACCTTTCTCATTACCAAAGCATATATTTATACATGAGAGAGGTGTCTAGGGAAACTATCATCTCCTAAAATATCTCAACAATCATTCCTTAATTCACTCAACAAATCTGATCTCAATCTCACAAATATCTCTATGAGTTATGATTACATAAACAACTTAAACAATAAATAAATCTAGAAAAAATCAGTCATTATTCCAACATTTATCCCCTGTAATGATCATTTGGAAATATTCCAAGATCATCTATGAATTTGTGGAATTTTTCCTTTGGTAGTGCTTTGGTGAATATATCTGCTACCTGCTCTTTTGTTCTGCAATACATAATCTCGATCACTCCTTGCTAAACCAAATCTCGAACAAAATGATATTGAATATAAATATGTTTGGTCTTCTTGTGAAAAATTGGATTCTTGGTCATTTGAATAGCACTTTGATTATCGCATATCAACTAAGTGGGTTTCTCCTACTACTCATGTAGATCCTCCAGAATTATTTTTAACCATACTACTTCACAAGTTACTATCAATAAGGCTTTATACTATGCTTCTGGTATGGAGAGAGAAATTGTAGGTTGTTTTTTAATACTCCAAACAATTCTTGTTGAATTCATGCTAAATGAATACCCTAAATTTGATTTCCTATCATCCATGCATACTTTCCAATCTGAATATGTATAACCATTCAGCCTTACATATTTTGTAACATTCAAACTGTGTGAGTTACTTGAATCAAAAGAAAGCTTGAAAATTTTGTCTTCAGTCATTTTTCCTCTTGCTACTACTTCATTCTTATTCAACTTATCCATTATTAAACACTCTTTATTATCAAATACTAACTTGTAGTTTTTCTCCATCATATGTCATACATAAAATAGGTTCTTCTTCAATGTTGGTGTCAATAATGTGTCCACAATAAACTTATTCTTTCCATGCAATGTTGGAATCGCAATTGTGCATTTTCCTTTAACTTCAGAAACTCTATCATCACCAAATATAACTTTACCAGAATAATTTTCATTTATTCTATTAAACAACTTCTCCTGAGATTTCATATGAGTTGAACATCCTGAATCAATAGACCAAGCTTCACTTTCTTCATTATGTGCCATAAAACTTTATATGAATAACTTCTCATTCTTGGTTTCTTCAACAACTATATTGGGCCCACCTTTATGTCCCATAGCTCACAATTTTGCATAACAATATTTTTCAACATGACCAAATTTATGACACTAATAACATTGTGGTCCTTGCATTTCTTGAGATCCATATCTTCCTCTTCCTCTTCCACGAGATCATTCTCTGCTTATTCCTCTGAACTGACTTGGACTTCTTCCTCTTCCTCTTGAGGTGGATGCATTTCCTTGACAATTTTGTGACTGTTGTGGATGCATATTCTGATTTTGATTCTAATATCGACCCCTGCTTCTTCCTCTTCCTCTATGTCATGTGGAAAAATCATGTTCCATTTCCTCAATTGGATTAATTTCTTCAACAATTAGTAAAAACCCACTCAATTCATCAATTTTCATTGTGTTTAAATATTTGGAGACTAGAATATTGGTCGTGACCATTTGAAATTTGGGCAAAATGCTTCTTAAAATTTTCTCAAGAAGACTCCTTTATGTAATATCCTCTCCTAATGACCTCGTCTGATTAACAAGATCTTGCATTTTTGTGATGTAATCATGCATGCATTCATTACTTTGCATATTTTAATTTTCAAAATTCCACCTTAACATTTGAAATCTAGCTACAACCACACCTTCATATGTGTTCTTTAAGATATCCCATGCTTGCTTGGATGATTCTACAACATTGATTCTTGGAAATATAGATTCTTCAATTACGCTCCCTATAAAACTTGATATGAATAACTTATTATTCTCGGTTTCTTCAACAACTGTATTGGCACCTTTATGTTCCATATCTCGCATCGATCCTAACTCTGGAAATCAGATTAACTTGTTTATGTAATCATATCTCATAGAGATATTTGTGAGATTGAGATCAGATTTGTTGAGTGAATTAAGGAGTGATTGTTGAGAGATTGTAGGAGATGATAGTTTCCCAAGACATCTCCTCTCATGTATAAATATATACTTTGGTAATGAGAAAGTTTGAGTTGGGTGTGAATTATTGTTAAATATATTTGATCCAATATTGTTGGTGTATGTCTTCATTTAGTATCAGAACTAGTGAGGTTTAAGAAACTTACTCAGTGTCGACACATTTTTTTGTTTGGCATAGAGTTGACTCATGAGTGGAGGAATTGTGTGGAGGAGTTTTGTTCTTCGACTGTTGCGTCAAGAGCAAATAAGCATAGATAGTGTTGAAAATAAGAGTGTTTGGAGTGTAGTCAAGCATGGATATTTGAAGTAGCATGGTCGAGTTGTGTGGGAAAGAGTAGTTGCACGGTCGAGCATGATCAAGCAACGTGGGCAGAAGTGTTTGCAACATGGAAGAGGCATGGAAGGAAGTGTTTGAAGCATGGAAGAGGCATGCAACACCCATCTGCGTGGAAGTTACAAATCAAAGCGTGAAGTCTAAATGTGAATGGTTTCAGCGTGAAGTTTGAATTTTCTGCGTGGAAGAGGTGTGTGCTACTTGCTTAGAGTTTGCAGAGTAGCGCTTGCAGCGTCGAAGCATTGGTTTGAGAAGGGTTTTGTGTGGAGAAAGAGGTGTCGCATAGACTGGTGTTTAGCGTGGTAAATGACTAGTTAAGAAAGGTGGGTTTGATGTGTTGGAGCATTTGGTGAGTGTTTGGTATATGAATGTGATGTTGTAATCTTCCTACTCAAAGGGACAAAACATTAACCATAAACAGTGGTCTGAGGGAAGTCGGAGAGGGAAATTAAGTTTGATATATTTTCTAGAGTTGGAACAAGCAAGGACTCCAAGTCCTTGAATGGTCACGGGATTTGAACCCTTGTTGGAAGGAATGGGAAGAGGTGCTTGGAGATATGCATTGGAATGTCTTAGTACCTGAGAGAGGTCTTGTTGGCACAGGGGCATACCCAGGGTTCAATGCTACAACAACGCACCAACAAAACCCTAACTACCGGCCCTTTCGGCAACACCTGCAAAGCGGATGAAGTCTCACCTGAGGTAGAAGCAGGGTTGGTTGCAGGACTCAAGTGTCTACAACCTTAGCTGGGACACAGATCTATGATTCCTTACTTAATATAGCACTCATCACTGCTGGATATTTATTATGCAATCAATGACTACTTCACAAATACAACAGAGCTTCGCATCATTCACAATGACTATAATGTTTGATCACTTATCATCTATAGAGTGTTCAAATCTAATAGGTCAAGCACTTAGCATATACATATGAATCAAACCCTACATTCTACACTTCATAAGCACTAAGCATAAACATATATAACAGATCTATCTACTCATCTCAAAGTAATTAGCAAATAATCACATCAATGCATCAGAACAAGGCACAAAGCGGACAACACAGGATTTATGTGGTTCACCCCCACCCTGGGGCTATGTCCACCAACTCTTCTTCTTTATTATCGTCGTCCAATCGGTTACAAGCACAAAGCCATAGAAACCCTTACTTTGCACAAGACAGAAGATCTGCGTAGCTCGCTAGATCCTTCTTCCTTGCCTTTCAGCACAAAGCCTTCTATACCTTCACACAGGGACTTGCACTAAGCTCTGCAAGTCTATACAGAATGCACAAAACTCTTGATCACACAGATTCCCTCTTGGCACTTAGCCTATATCACATAGATACCATCCTCTACTATATGCCTAGATGTCTATTTATACATTTACAAAAGTGGTCCTAAGCGTGGGTGAACCCACAGGTCGACATCCCTTCCCCATTACATATTCCCAAAACCCAAAAAGGGACCCAAAAGTGGGCCAAGATTCTTCAATCTCCGCTTCGTCTGGCGCTCCATCTTCGACAGGCTGTCAAAGTCCCAAAAATGTTCAAATATGACCAAGTGCTCCCAAAACTTGGTCAAGGGCCAACAGGTCTCTGTGTAACTCAGAAAGACTTAATTCTTCTATGGAATCCCATGTTCGGGTAGGGATAGTTCGCATGAGGCAAATATACACCTAAGTGGTGAAGGGGGAATGCCTTAGTGGTTATTGGAGCAAGGCGAGAGCTCCTAAACACCTAGTAAGCATTAGAAAATACTTGGAAGAATTCCTAAAATGGCTAAGTCCAGTTTCGGATTGTTTTAAGCTTGAAGTAATCAAGATCGTTGAATTGGCGTAGCGACAATATCATGGCTCTTCATTGGAGGGCGTAGTCATCGAAGAGCCTAGGAATAGGGTTGTGTAAGACTCTGATGGGAGAAACTATGAGTCAATACGAGTCGTTCGATACATCGGAGGCTAATTGATGAATCTTGATTGTTGAGGTTGAGTGAGGGGAACATGGTTCCAACCCCTAGTTTTGTGCCTTATAATATAAGCATGAAGAGAGAGAAGATGGTGTTGGCGTGATGTGTCGTGCCAAATCCCCCTGGGGGATGACATGTGTTAATGCTTGGTTTGTCAAGAGTACGACGATGGGTCCATGTTGGGAGTATAACTTTGGATGGACACCCTTAATTGTCGATCCTCGAATCTGGGGAGGATAGATCTCTACTGTTGATTGGATGGAACTGCTCTCAGGATGATCGAGTGCGGGGTTGATAGGGGACTCTGATGAAGGCGGCTCGGAGAGGAGATCTGGATCGTAGATCAACGAGAGGGAAAGAGTGAACCCTATATGTTGATCTAGGCAGGGTTTGACCAGTATAAGAGGATTTAAAATCCTTAACTGTTGAGCAGTTGTGAACTTCGAGCGATTATTGACTGTGGGATGACAAGAACGAGGAGCGTGGGATCCCTCGTAGCGATATCATCAGAGTGTGACAGTTGGAGTAGTTTGTGAGACCATAGTAAATATAATTTGATGGAGGAGGACTTTGAGAACCCATGAGATTCATTGATCATTGGTGAGTGATCTCGACGAGTACATGGACCGTTGATTCCATTCATATCTTTGTCAGGGCGTAGGCGGTTGGAGACCCAAGTATTTGATTCCGAAGAAGACCGAGGAAGACAAAGGACCTCTAAAACAAAGAGGATAGGTGGAAAAAATCAGTTGGATAATATCTTGTATCATGTGATGACATGTAAAGTCACTTTAGTCCATGCATCAAGTTGTGGGTGGATCCACGTGTCATGTGGGCATTGAGTCATGTGTCAGAGTAAATTGGAGACTTGAGACATCGGTCAACGTGATTCCTAATGCCACGAGTCACACCAGGCGGATATTTGTGAGAATTTCATGTGTCCAAGGATGTCAATGTGGCAACTAGCATGCCTCAGAGGAAGGCACATGTCAGCCCACAATTTGATGAAGGGGACGAGTGTGAGCCATGTTGGGTTTCAACCTTTGGACGTTGTAGTAATATTAGCCCTCATATCTTTGGGTTGAGAGATCTTGACCGTCCATTGGATGGGTGTTAGTTGGAGTGAGTTGTGCTCTCGAAGGAGATGTACTCTGATTGGAGGACCTCCTAGAAAGAACCAAAGTCGTCGATTTACTTGGAGAGTAACTTTGGTCATTCGATCCAAATTGGCTAGTCTTCAATGGGAGGAACTCTAAGGAGTGATATGGATTATTAGACCAAGTGATTGAGGATCGTTGGATCCGTCAGAAGGGATATTTGATCAGAGTAGGAGATATTCATGAGTAGATGGGTTCCGATGGATGGACCCCGAGAGGTGATCTAGGTTGTAGATAAGCGAATAGGAGAGATCCAAACTCATCCATGGATCATCGTGGGCCCCACATGTTTTCTTAACATGAGAATGAGAATGGGGGAGTTAACCTTCATGCGAGTTGGAGACTCCAAATAAATTGGGACCATTGATTTCCCAACTCCGAGGACTGTCATCTTTGTCAGAGTGTGCGTTGATCGGAGTGTGTCAGTCGAAGTGGAATGTGACTCTGATGGAGAAAAATCTGATGGAAAACAAATGCACCGAATGAATATGAGTAGTTGATTCGTAGGGCCCGATGGATTAGGTGGCAGGCGCCACATCAATGTCGCATTAGATTGCGCAAGTGACAAGGAGCCATGTGGTGATGAGGTGGTTTTAGACCAATAAAGGCCTAAGGAACTTTAGAAGGCCATAATTGTTGATCCAGAGCTCAGTTTTGAGCATGGTGGCAGTCGTTGGAAATCTCTTGATGAGCATAAGACGATGGTTCCCTCACGAAGAGGCTTTGAGATGGTTGAGGAAAAGTGAAATTTTAATACCCCATCCCTTAAAAAGGTAATTAGGGGGTTGGGTGTCTTACAAAATTTCTATAACTTAGCAACAAAAACTAAATTCAAATCATTTCTTTAACCCATAAATAAATCTAGCTGATATGAATTCTAGAAATTATGTAATAAATCTATAGCTAAGTTATTTAACCAAAACAAACAGCAGGATCATGTTCGGAAACCAAGCACATAATAAACAAAAACACCAGAAATGCCTTGGAAACCCTAGTGTGGGGAAAACCAACAAAGAGGGCCTTTTTTTGGGCTTTCAAGAGAACGATTACAACAATAAGAAATCATAAATTTCTTATAGAAATTTCCTCAGCTAAATTCTTCTTCCTCTTAGTAAAAAGTCATTCCAACTACTTCTATCCATGTATGACTTACATACGACCTATACAAACTTGGCCTAGTACGGCATGTGTAAATGTTGGTTGGCATGACCTGTGTACGGCCCTGGCTGGCTGAGTAAACTTGACCTATGTATGGCCTTGCTGCAGCTGCAAGGTTTGGCCACTAACTCGGTCTTCTCACCTTACCTGGATCAACCCCTTGCCTTGGCCTCCTTCGTTACCAAAAAATTCCCCTTGCCTCAACTGCTTTCCCTCTTCTTCTCTTGTCAAAGTGCCCTCTTCTTCTTCTCACAAATGATAATTATGTGTTCCTCTCATCCTTATCCTTTCTATTTATCTTTTCTATAGCCTCCTTTTCTTGAGATGTGTTCCCAACATAGTCTTCAATGGCTCAGATTGAGGCGCCCCTCATTCCTGGACCCCACTCAACACTTAAGTTGTGCACCCCACTAGACTGGGCCCCACACAACACTCAAAACAAAAAATTTTGAATCCTAAGTTGAACTTAGGGGAAAAAATAAATAAATATGATCTAGGTATTTTATTGTATCCATCAACTAGCCTTGAACACATAAGCTTAGCTGAGACACCTTATGAGCTACAAAAACTAGCACCTTTATTTTTGAAACATTAAAAACTATTCATAACAAATAATAACATTTTTATTGAAAATCCTCTATTATGTACCTCGAACTGTGTGAACTAATACTTTCAGGCAATTTATAATTTGTTTCACTATAATTTCATGGTGGTATGTGGTTTTTTAGGTTGGGAGTTTCATTAATCCAAGTTATGTTTCGTCATGTTTCATCTATTACTATTATATTTTCCATCGAACTTTGTTACATCCGATGTCATGGTTACCATTCCCTTTAATGGATTTTATTTATCACTTAATGAGTACATAAAATATTAGTGGCCCACTAAAAGAACAACCTTCTTCAAATTCAATTTCACTTAAATGACATCCCTTTTAAATTCACTCACTTGTCAAAGGTTGTAAAATAAATTATTTTCTCTTATAATTGTGTTTCCTTGGCACTTCATATACCTTTGATAATTATAGCTTGTAATAAAATAGTGACAGGAATTTCTTTGATTATATTTTATTTTTTATATATACTTTATAATATTTGTTAGATAATTTACTTTGTAATAAATGAAGAAGTTTAAACATTACATTCAATACACAAATAGACTAAATTTTCATTGCACATGACACAAAAGATAAACACTAGATACATAGTGGATGTACAAAAAACACTACTCTCCCCTTTTTTTGTATTCTAGTGTCAAAACTTGAAGTTCTAGTGTCAAAACTTGAAGAGTGAGTGTGTTTTTCTCAAGTACATTGGAGGGTTCCATTATAAAGGAGAAGTTGCACAATAAACTTTTAACCGAGACTTTCAATTCCCATCACAAATATGATTTGACAATATCCATAATGTTAGGATCTCAACAAATAGACACAAGAATAGGGTTGTGGCTCTAATTACCTGAACAATGTTGCATATTTGTTTCTTTAGGTATTAAGACTAAAATGAGACATAATATTTCAAGTAGTTAGTCTAATTTAGTGATCAATTACAACATTACACATTTTAATAATGAAGCACTGAGATGTTTATTTTATATTATCCAAACTTTATCAAGATTATTCAAAAAAAATGATGAATATTTTGTTAACTCCAATTATATTGTTGGATAGGGATGCAATGTTTGATGTAGGTAAGGTCTTAACTTTACCCGACTCTCCTAGTGGTAGAATGATTATAGAGACGAGCGCAGCGACGTCTCACGAAAACATTGAACTCTTTGCTTTGGCTCATTCTCAATGCCTTTCCCATTTCTCAATCTTTGTGATTTTGACCAGAGTCTTCTTCTCCTTCGCCACCTTCCTTTGGAAAAAATTAATACTTCAATTTTGGATAAATTGATAATGATAGTTGTTTAAGGGTGTGAAGGTTATTGGTGGCAATGACACACTTTTTCCATTTCATATTGATTCTTAATGTTTTAACATAGCACAATGATTTCTTTTAATGCCATTGTGATTATTGTAGCATGTACTTTTAATTCCATTGTTTTGTTAGCATATCACTTTGGACAATCTATAATCACATTTGATTTTTATCTTCTCTACAATAATTGGAGGTTGTTTCGAGGGCTCAATGACTAATTCATCATTTTTTACTTTATGAATTTTAGATGCACCATAGGCGGAAAATGTGAGTTTGGGGAAGTGACCATTGGTTGTTGCAATTGAAAACCTTAATTATTGATCATGGTTGATCATAGTGCTTCATGAGAGTAATATGGCCAAAAGATAGTTGTTTTGTTACGAAGGGAATGGAAATTTGAGCAAAAGTCACTCATGGGTGTCTTCATAATATTGAGGAAAGTTGGGTTATGATATCAATGTAATGAACCACATCAATTGATTATCCAAAATAAATAGGGTAAAATAAATACATTGATATCATTACTTGTAATTGAATTATACAAGTGATCTTCCATAGGACCACTCGTGATATAATATATACTTGTAATTGAATTATACAAGTGATCTTTTATAGGACCACTCGTGATGATACTAGTCACTAAGGTGAAGGGTTGTGTTCCGTGTTTTATTAATAATTATTATTATTATGTAATGCTATTTTTATATTTCATATATGTTATATTCAAAGGTGCCATGCCACTTTGGCATCTTGATTGTTGATTGGTTGGCTCTTTGCTTTCAAAATTCTACGAATCCATGTGTCATAATCACCACTACACACAAAAATAGAAGTATATTAGTCTTGGTATTCAAGTATGGTGGTATGTTTTAACATGAGACTAATCTTCCCAAGTGTTCATCAACCTTTATTAATAGGTGAAGGACTTGCAGATTGTAGTGAAATATTAGTGGGAGAAGGACTTGTAGGTTGTAGTTTTCAGAGCGTTGAGATAACTAGAATTAAAACAATCTATACTTTCTTTCTATTCTCCCAATTCATTTTTCCACTAATTCTTCCAAGTCAACTTGAATTCCTACCATGTATTGGCCCACATATGTACTTAACATACCCCCCATTGTTGGAAACAACTTTCCTACAAACCGGGAACAAAATCAATACAAATTTTGGAGCCAAAATTGCAATGGGTTAGTGATAAAGGAGGATGTCATACATTAGTACTTGAAGCCACATGAGTGGATTCCTAGGGGAATAAGAGGATGCATGAATGAAGGACAATATAGATGTTATCATCATTAAACTACATGGAATCCTTATCGATTTTTGAAGTTTAAATTGATTGCAAATATGATTAGGAATATCAATAATGGGACATATAATTTGTGGGAGAGTGTATCCCTCCCAAGAAAAAATGAGAGGATGGAGAATATATGTTGTTGTTATATGGTAGGGCCATCAAACAAAATTTCTTGATTAGTGCATTGTATGTGGTTGTCGCACACCCACTACAACAACTTAGATTTTTTGTCTTTTTCTTCGAGGAACGGAATCCTCGAGACTTATATGGGGCCTAGCCCAGACCCTCTCATTCCTTATCCTCCTCCAAATGATCACAAGCTGGCCTTAGCACAAGCGCCTTTCGCAACTCGCGAGTCGAGAATCAAGACTCTCGACTCCCCTTTCTCCAAACACCGATACCTGAGATGCTATACAGGTATGGCTCCCTCCTCACTAGCACCTGCTACATGTAACCATAGGCTAGGCCAAGCACTAGCACCACTCGCAACCTCGCCAGTTGAGGTGTTGAGCTCTCATGCTCCTCCTTCACGAATCCTCGAGACGCAATACGTCAATGTTGTGTGGACTCTGCCAAAACAATGTGCACACGCCACTTGTCAACCCCACTATACTCTGCTCATGAGATGTGTTGTCGCCGCCCATCGCACGGGACCTCGACTCTCGGCATTTTGAGGCCTTAGCGATCAAGGTGCAACTTCTTCATCCTATGAAACCTCGAGCCATGATAAGTCAAAAGTGGGTTGACTCTTTCCCAATGTGACACGTGTCCACCACCGGTTACCCGCTTCCTAGGCTAAATACTAGCGCTACTCGCATCTCGCCACTTCGCGAGTTGGAGTGTTGAGCCCTCATGCTCCTCCTTCGCGAGTTCCTGAGATACGATAAGTCAACAATGGGTTGACTCCTTCCCAGGCAACATGTGTCCATCACCCGTCACCCATTCCCACCTTTCTCTGGGCGCTTGTCGTTACGCCACCTGTCAACCACGCGGTCCCCACTTACGGGTGGGTTACGTGTTTACACGAGCTCTCGGCACTTCGCAACTTTTACAATCAAAAAGAAACTCTCTCAAGTTATGAACCCCCGATAGGCGATACCCACGAAAGTTTTGATCCAATGGTTCTCACGTGCCTTGGATCCAACGGTCACGATCATGTCGCGATCTCATGAATTGTGAGTTCATACAGCCCTACCCTTGACCACTCCAAGTCACGAATCAGCGAAATGCTACTCTCCTGCCTATACAAAGGCTAAGATCGACGGTCAATAGGGCTCCGACAGATCCTTGGATCTACGATCTGGGATCCCATCGCTACATGCGAAGGCTGAAAGGGTCAAGGTGTTAACTCTTGCGCTCCTCCTCTAGATCCATCAGTCTTGACAGATCTGGGGTATTCCCGAAAGGATTCCAACCGTTTGTCAACCAAATGATAGGGTATTCTTTCTTTCTATAATTGGGCTCGCTATCCCTTCTGGGCTTGAATCACGAAATTCAAACCTCAAACTCCCATGACTCCGAGACCTTAGAGAGCTACCCTTCCGGCCCCAGACTTAACCATTTGTACAGAAACCAATGATGACATATAAGCATACACATGCATCCATTATTTCCATTTTAAAACACCAGGCAATCATTCTACACAGAAATTATTATGGGCATATAAACACAAGCATGCATTCATGATATTTAGTTCGAAATACAAGGTATAAAACACTTATCAAATCTACCAGGCGTGATGCAACTGTTGAGAGGGGTGCTCGTTTCCACCCAATCGTAGGCTCAGTGACTCCAAACGGATTTACCACTAGCCACCCCCGAGCTAGACCATGATGCTTTGAGGTTCAGTCTCCTACTTTCAGCTCAACAGAAATCAAGGATGAAGGTTACTCCCCTTCTCCTAATGCAGGAAAATAATCCAAGACAAAGGTTACTCTCCTTCTCCTAGTATTCAAAACTCCCTATGTTTCCAAGGTTTCTCCAGTCTCTTTCGCGATCCCTGTCGTGCGCACTGCTCTCTCTCCTACCACATTTTCTGTCTTGCCAATTTATGTCTGCAAGGTTGCGTGTGGCACGAATTTCGTCGTCTGTGGTCAAGTCTTAGGGTTGTTACGGATGGGCAGTTCACCCCCAGCCCCTCATTTAACTCTTGAGGAGCCTCCCCACCTACCAACCTGACAAGAAATCCATTCCAGGATCAGAGAGTTGCTTTGGTTTGTGAGCAAGTATAAACCAGTACAGTACTGGCTCGGTGGAAGTTAACGCAACCATTCCAGGTCCCTTCTACCACTTCTCATTAGCCATCGTGGTCTCTTTTATCACATCCCCCTACCAGCAGTCATGCAACACATATTCATAACATAACTTACATTCATCGACCTTTTATACAAAGGTCCATCAAATCAAACATTCACGTCTTTGAGTTTGCCATAGTTCTCGGCCAATATAATTATTTTCACAGACTGGGGGAAACAGGGTGTTACAGTGGTATCCCACTAAACATGTCACAATAGATCTTTGATTAAATTTATATAGTTCAATGAACACTGGTAAATTGTGATATCTAACCATGGAAAATGAATAACAAAAAATAAAATGCATGACACATTCAACCAAAACAATTTGACATATTGATTTACCCTAGAAAAACCCACTTCAAGAAAATTCTAGTGATGGAATAGCTTCAATGATGCTCTATTGATTCTTTTAGAAGGGGAATTTATATTACAATGGTTCTAACACGCGAAGAATACTATGCATGATATTTTGGATTGCAATGGCATGGTTATTCCTTTGTTTGAAACTGCAATCTTCATTTGGAATGAGAGTTAGCTATTTGACTCAGATTGGTTATTTCCCCTTGTCATTGTCTCTAGTTGTTGTCACAGTATCGAAGAACTCATTTGAAACATGATCCATGCTTTATTGGGAAGAATTTAGTTCTATATTCATTCTCTTCGAGCTCAAATATTGTTTTATTCTCTTTTGTTGCCAATATGCACCTCCAAGATTAATATCACTTTTTTGTTATTCCTCGTAAACTTCATGGGTGAATGGTTCACGTTGCATAATTGTGTCCGCAATTGAGATCTTCTTCATGGGTGGTCCGGACAAGATATCTTCTACCTTTTTATTCACGTTGTGGCATCCATGTCTAATATTCCCAACCATACTATGGGTAGCCATGAAACATGGATTTCAAATTCCAGACCTCAGAGGCCATATCTCCACAATGCTAATAGAAAAAATAACCCTGAGGGAACACAAATTGAAAAATGCATGCATTGGTGTGATAATGAAAATGTAGCAGAAATAAACAATTACGAATTAACATAGATTCATGGCAACCAAATTTCCATGACCATATTTAATCATAATCACACGAACATATGAAATACATATATTACTATAACATTAATTTCATATTCATAAAGAACGATAGAACACTTATCTTTTAGTAGAAGAAAGTCCAATAAATTGGTTGTATAAAAGCATTTTGTCACCAAACCATAGGCACCTAGTGCACATACCATTCCTAATCTGCACTAAGAGGCTCGTAGGGCGAAGGAAATTGGCATGTTGGAGAATCTAGCTTACTCAACCGAACATATTTACTCTCATGCTTGGCCAATTTGTGCATTACAAAGCACTCCAAGTATCTCATCTATAGATAAAACAACCATGGAACTCTCTTCCACTGCACCACACAACATAAGGAAGATCTTGCCTTTCTTTGCTCAAAAATCTCTCAAGGTTATTCTTCCCTCCAATGCTCTTCAGTGTGGGAAGACAGAGCCCAATATGTTGTATGCTTTATGGAATTCCTACAAGAACAATACTTGGCTCTCAAGCACACAAAGAGCAACAAATACAAAGTGGGTGAAGGATTTCTAACTTGTTGAGCCTCTATGTTCTTCCACAAGCATCTATCTTTCATTGACATTTTGTAATTTCCTCTTTAAATGTTGGTTTGGTCAATTTCCAAATTAGTTCATGGCCAACAATGGAGAATAATGCATGAGAGGTCTAGAGCATGAACATGAGATACTATAATGAAAGGAATGAATGACAATGAGATTTTTTAGGGAATTATGCCCAACATTACTTTTGACAGGAGGAATGCAATAACCTTACACTTCCCTATGATGATTGTATTCAATGCATGCTTTCACAACAACATGAGAAGACTTCCCCACCAACCTCTTACATGCATCCAATGATTGGTTTTATGTGTCAATAGAGGTAGATGGCATTTGAAGCACTTGACACTTGGGAATATAAGGTTTACTCTCCCATAAGCCCCATTTCCTCTTCCCTTATGGTGGAATCATAGCGCCTCGCGTGCTCTCCACAACCATCTTGGACCATTATATTTATATTCCAACATCAATGCTTACATAGCATGGGTTCACCATCACAAACCTACAACATATTCCATATTAGTATATTTACATCATCTTTTTTACTATCCATTCACTACTCTAGCCTTGGCCTTGAGCTCCGTGCTAGGAATCCATACTAGCATATTTACATCACTTACATATGGGTTCGTTCATTTAATCTTGCATGGCTTGAATCCCAACAATAACCACACATTCACAATTTAAATATAATTTGATCCATTGTACTCCACTGGTCAAAACTAGGGTATTACATGTGCCCTTGTTATAATTGATCATGAGATAGAATTGTTGTAGGGATTCCATCCATTTGTAACGCCTCACAATATGAAAATTTGTTTGAATTTACAAACAATGAAGAGTTTGGTGATAGGTAAGGATCAGAGTCTCCTTATCCAATAGGCATTGCTTCATTTCTTCATAGCTTGCACTAACACAATAGCCACAAATGATTGTAGAAAATGATGCAATAAATTTCCTCAAGCATTGTGCTACCCCAAAGAAACTTCTCACCTTTCTGAGACTTGTAGGTGTGGGTCATTGGTTAAAGGCCTCAATCTTCCGATTGATCAATTTGAATTCACCTCCACCAATCACATGTCTAAGGTAAACTAGGGATTGTTGAGCAAACTCACATTTTTTAAGGTTTGCAAATAGCTAGTACTTCTTCAGTTCCTCCAATGAATGCGTCAAATGAGAAACATGTTCTTCCCATGTGATAGTGTAGATTAATATGTCATCCAAATATACAATTACAAAAGAATCGATAAATGGACCAAGTACATCATTCATCATATGCCTAAAAGTCATTGGTGCATTACATACATTGAAAGACATAACTAACCATTCATAGAGACCTTGTCATGTTTTGAAATTAGTTTTCTAAGTGTTTTCCTCTTTCATCCGTAATTGGTGGTACTTAGACTTCAAGTCCAACTTAGTGAAGTACATTGCTTGTTGCAATGGATTTAACAAGCCATCAATTTGTGAAAATATGGATTGGTTCTTGATGGTAATATTGTTCAACAAACTATAATCAATGCACATTCTATAACTTTTGTCCTTGTTGGGCACAACAATGATTGGTGACCCATAATGTGTTTGGATTTATGATTCCCTTTTCTAGTAATTGTTGCAACTATTGCCATCGTTTCCTTACTTAATTTGTTTCCAACCATGATTAACGATACAATCCAATGCTAGAAAATGGAGATTCGGGTAGCAACTGAATTTCATCTTCAATTTTCCTCTTCTGTGGGAACCTTTTGGGTTTTTGAAAGACTTCCTTCCTTTTATGCTTTCACATGTTTCACTAGTTGTTTCTTTTGCTCCTTATTACAACCCTCTAAGGATGCTTTCAACTTTATTATACCTTTGTTCCACTGATTCTATCTCATGAACAACAATACAAACTTTTTGTTTGTACTTATCAACATTATTTCTTGGTCCCCGGGATCGGGTGCCACCTAGAGTGACGATGGTTAATGCAGTGGGAGAGGTGAATGCATTTTTTTCCATGTTGGGCATGCAGTTCCATGCGCAGGAGACCAAGTTAGAAACAGGGCTTCTCAGCTTGAACTGTCTGGAGAAAATGATAGGTAACGGCCGGACGACATTTATGTTTCCATTCATGAAGACGAGAGGATTTTGACTGTCTATACCCTTGGATCTTCCTCTCATGACGATCGCTTAGAGGATAAGCATGGTGTGGGTGTTATCTATGGTTCATTTTGATTTATTCATTTGGCTCCATCTCTTTCTCAAGTTTAATTTCGGATCTTGGTTGCACTCGGACCCAAGAGTCTAAGTTATACAGGACGTTGGAATTATACTGGCACAAAACTATGGTTGTTCAGGGCATGCTCCCAAAGGATCAAGACTACATGGAATTCAAACAACGTCTAGAGGCTCTGGAAGATCAAAACAAGCTACTCTTGACCATGGTCTCCTGGTTTGTCAAGCGAAATGGAGGTTCTCTACAGCTATCACGTGATGGTGGTATGTCTGTTGGGTCTATGCGACCTCCTTGGGAAGCGGTAAACAAAGTCACTACCTCCGGGTGCCCCACTCCAATGATTGAGAACAACTTTGTCTTTCTTTGTTAGGATATGCATACGGTTATCTTAGTTCAGATGCATATCATTATGTTTTCAGTTTTTATAGAGTCCTTGTCTTTCAACTTTTCAAACTTCATGCTTTTAATTACAATCTTAACTGGCTATAATCGTTTTTTGAAACCTGGCATGGTTTCCCTTAAAGGGTACGCTAGTAGACATGAGGTTTTTTGGAACTTGTCTGATAGATATTATGATGCCTCAAGCATCTGGCACAACCTACATATCTATACTTATGTCAATATTTAAATATAAAAATCCCTATTTAAAATAAAATAAAATAAATAAATAAATAAATTTCAATTTCTCTTTGTGATTGTTAACAATGGGAGTCTTCCCATTCTTTATCAATATAAAAAGGAAACTACCCAATATTTAAATATAAAAACTCCTATTTAAAAAAAAAAAAAACATTCAATTTCTCTTTGTGAGTGTTAACAATGGGAGTCTTCCCATTCTTTATCAATATAAAAAGGAAACCAGCCTTCTTTTCTTGAACTTAATTTTTACATGGAATAACTTGGACTTCTCCCTTTCCTCTTTAAGATTAAAAGTATTCAGGGTTATCTCTTTGTGAGTGGATGTATAGATTATCCTTTCATCAACATCATCATTGCACTCAATCTGGTTTTCAATTTCAGTTGCTAACAAGGCCTTCTTTTTCTATTGCTTTTGGTGCTTTGGGCGAAGCTTTGGATGAAACTTCTAGCATTTTTCCTCCAAGTGCCCATCAACATCTACTTGCCCATCAACATCTACTTGTTTATAATAGATTTTAAAATCCGGGTTTTGTTGGGTGGTGGTTGCCATCTTCTTCCCTTTCTTCTTCTTCTTCTTCTTCTTCTTCTTCTTCCAAATTCACTTGGACTCCCCTTGTTGTGTTCCACTAGATTTTGTCTTTTTATTATCCCCCTTGATGCATTGATCTTGAACACAAGCCTCATTGATTTTCTTTGGCTTGAAGAGCATCAATTGTCTTTAAATTATATGGCTATGCAAACCTCCCAAATATTTAACGAACACTTATGGGGTATTGAGAAAAACACCCAATTGAATTGCTCTCTTATGAAACTTTGTGGTGTAATCTCACACATTATGTCCTTGAATTTGCATGAGATAGACCTAGCATATCCTTTGTTCCTCGAGTAGAATTGTGACTTAATGAGGTATTTGAACATGTCCTAGTGATTCATTGTTGGTTCATATTCAAGTCTTTGAGCTATCACATGACTCTCCTACGATGTTAAAGCATGACCTTCTAGTTTTAAACAAGTGACATAAATTCTTTGTGCTCCACTCAATTCATGCACACTAAAATAGTCTTCTAGCGCATGTAATCACTTATTTAATTTGACGGAATCAATCTCTTGATTCTCACTTTTATATATCGCTTGATGTCTATCATCACCTCCACTTTGAACGATCCTAGATTTTTATTGCAATCTCCTTTCTCTAACATTGGTTTCTTCAGTCTGGGCTTCTTATGATCACCTCCTTCATCTTCAAAACTCAACTCATGAGATAGCCTTCCTTCCTTTTTCTTGGGTGTTATTGCAACAACCAAAGCAATGATGTTCTTTTTCATCTCTAAGTTGTTGGTGATCACATGAGAGACATTCAAAGACATTCAAGTCATTTGACTTCCTAAGTTTGATAGTATGGCCTCTGTCTCATTGTATTCTTGATTCTCTCCCATATTTGGATCTTGAAATTGTTTCTCCCTTGTATTTACTCCAATTTTGGGGTCCTTCCGAAGTACCTCTCCACCTATTTGAAACATCTTCAATATTGTAAGCAATCAACTTAGAATAATCCCTTATGTCTTTCAAGGAAAACCACTTGAATACCAATATGATTCATAATTTGTAGCAGATGTCCCACGAAACGTGTCATAATGGATCTTTGAATAACATTATTATAGTTTAATGAAAATTGGTAAAGTGTACTTAAAATAATACAATAACAAAAAATAAAAGAATAACAAAAATTAAATTGCACAACACATTCAACCAAAACAATTCAACACATATTTTCCTCATAGAATCCCACTCCAGAAAAACTCCAACAATGGAATGGTTTGACTGTTCTTTATTGATTTTTTTTAACAAAAGGAAAATACATATTACAATGGCTCTAATGAGCAGAGAATATTGTGCATGGTTCTCTACACTACAACAACATTTCCTTGCTATGTATCAACATGCAATCTTCATTTGGAATGAGAATTGGGTATCATACCCCAAGCTAGCTTCATTCCCCTTGGTTATGTCTCCAACTACCACCAATGTCTTGAAGAACTCATTCAAAACATGATCCAAGATCTAGTAGGATACTCTAGTTCTCAATAAGTTATTCATATAATTCCAAATCAACCCCCCAGAAGCCCCCTTTCGGTGTCTATTTAAAGGCAGCTTATAGGCAGTGCTACATCGATTGAAATTCTTCTCGGAGACTCTTTGAATGCCAGTTCGTTTGGCATTCCAAACGTTTCATTCACCCATCCAATGGTTGTTTGTTTTCCATCAAATTGCATCTCTTAGCATGAATCCCTTGACATTTCCTCCTAGTGATCTATCTTTGGCATTAATATCTGTGATTCCCTTCATGTCCACTGGTGGGATGGGTCTTCCCTCAAGGTAGTGCGAGTACCCTTGTTTCAACAATTGTGAGTTACCTTTGTCGAAATGGTAGCGATTGTTCTTTGTGTTTAGTGATGCTAGTATACTTTCTTATATAGGTGTGATTCCCATTTCTTAAACCATAGTGAATTCCCTTCATCGAGAGTGGTGTGATTCCCTTCCATCAAATGGTAGTGAGTTCACTTACTTAAACAAGTGTGATTACCATTCGTTGGTGTGGGTGAGATCTACCATCAATCCAAGTGGTGTGATCAGCCCTCATTCAAACCAATGTGCTCTATCTTCATTGAAAGAAGTGCAAATAACCCTCCATTTGAATAGTGTGAGTTAACTCGTGGTGTGACCAACCTTCCAACGCAATCATTCTATTCAGTGTGATTTCCTTCATTTCAATAGTTGCCATCTAATATTGGTCCTTGGCTAGACTTTTAGGTTATATCTCTGACCTTAATAAATCTACAAACCTTTTGCAGTGTTCTTATAACTAAATAAAAAAGGGTTGCATCGCAGCACATCTCGGCTGATTGAGAAATATATGCTAAACAATGAAACTTAATATAACTAGATGCAGAGATAATGAATAGTCTTTGTCAAAAGATAATTCATATAATAAAGAAAAATAACATTATTGTTTATGTTAGAGTAAAAACAATTAGCATAAAACTTTGCAATGTTCAATATTGCAACGTACGTACAATGCGATGAGACTTTTGTTTTGACGATTTGTCTGCACCTCCGCACAAATATATCTGTTAGTTGGTGTAGAAACTATTTTAAAATATATATATATATAGTCCTATACAAATAATTAAAAGATTAATAATTATTTATTAATGTGTGATGTGCAATTTATTAAATAATTAATTATTGGTTAATTATTTAATATTGCAATGTGCAATGCGACTTTTTATTTGATGATTTGCCCACACCTCCACACAATTATATCCCTGCACCTCAGCACAGGTATATCCTCGCACCTCCGCATAGGTATATCCCCGCACCTCCGCACATGTATATCCCTACATAGTTATGCAATGTGCAATTTCTTAAATAATTATTTATTTATTAATTATTAATTATTTAATATTGCAATGTGCAATGCACTACTGCTTGATTTCCCCTGATTTCCCCGCACTTCCGCACAGGGATATCCCTGTGCATGTATATCTTTGCATGGTTATATCCTCGCACCTTCGCACATGTATATCCCCACACAGTTATATCCCTGCATATGTATTCTTAGTTGGTGTAAAAACAATTTAATTAATAATTATTTATTAATGTGCAATGTGCAATTTATTAAATAATTAATTATTTAATATTATTTATTAATTATTTAATATTAATTATTAATTATTTAATATTAAATAATTGATTATTATTAATTATTTAATATTAAATAATTGATTATTATTAATTATTTAATATTAAATAATTGATTATTATTAATTATTTAATATTGCAATGAGTTGTTGTTTACCTCTCCACCCCGCACACACATGTATGTATGTTAGTGGTACATATACGAGTAAAAATAATTATTTATTCTTTATTAAATAATTCATTATTTAATATTAGTTATTAATTAGTTATTAATAATATGCAATGTGAAATTTATTAAACAATTAATTATTTAATATTTAATATTTAATATGAAATGATTAATTAATTATTAATTATTTAATATTAAATGATTAATTAATTATTAATTATTTAGTATTGTTGCCCTATGTGCAGAGACTTTTGCTTTGATGATTTGTTCACAATTCTGCACATGTTTAATATTAAATAATTAAATAATTATTAATTATTTAATATTGCAATGTGCAATGTGTTATTGTCTATGTGCTTTGTTTCGCACCTCTGCACAAGAATATCCACGCACATGTATATCCCCACACAGGTATGCATGTTAATTGGTATTAAAATTGATTTATATATTGTACAATAGATATATATGCATTAATTAATTATTAATTATTTAATATTGTGATGCTCTACTTATGTGTGGAGACTAACGATTTGTCCACAACTCCATACAGGGATATCCCCCCATAGGTATATCTATTAGTGGTACATATACGAGTAAAAAAAACTATTTATTTGAGTTAGCTTCAAGTTTGTGGTTGTTCAAACGAAAAGCATGGTTTGTTTTCACCATACTGCGTGTTTCGAGCTTCACGCGGTCTTAAACTTGCAAATTGCAGGTGTACGTCAGAACGCCTTTAATTTAGATGCAGTTTAAGATGAACATCTGTATAGAGGCATTCCAAGCCAAATATTCTTTGTTATTTCGGTCGAACAAGAAATTCAGGGCAGTCCAGATCTAAAATCCAAATATTCTTTGTTCTTTTTTTCAAACAATAAATTCAGGTTAGTCCAGAGATAAAAAATTTGTGTTGTCATTGAAGTTCTTTGCATTGATGGTTGCAGTTCAAAGTAATCTTTTATATTTTTTAAATCTAACTTCTGAATACATAAATTTTGAAGGATAATTTGTGTTTGCTTCTATTATTGAGCTAATAGTTGTTTGTTTGTTTCAAACTTATGCATTCTTCAACTTCGCTTTGATGCGAGATAGGCTAAATGAAAATTATAATGTTCTCATACTTTTACCTCAGGATGTGAGCTAAATGTGTGAGATTCTGAAATAAACAAAAAAAAAAAAAAAAAAAAAAACTAATGCGATTTGGGTTAATTTTAGGTATTTTACGAAGAATGGACTTGGTTCATTTAACTAAAGGTCTCTTTCAAATAATAATGCCAAATATTCGATTTCTCTTTTTTTCAGATTGTGTGTGTTTGCCAACAAATTGTCTTTCATATTCTCCTTGTTATTAAGAATGACGCATATCTTCAAACACAAACTAGTTTTACAAGCTATGGCTCCAACTTGTTTTCAAATTGCTTTCAAGAAATTGGATTTGAATATAGTTAATCACTCTCAAGAATCGGATTCCTTGTTCTGCAATTTCGTGGAATTCATTTGCTGGAAAATTT
>ML799482.1:268663-288112 GCA_009831015.1 Picea engelmannii | reverse complement strand
ATATAAAGGGGGAAACCACTATTTATATCAATAAAGTGACTAAAATCCTAGCAAAGAACTAATTTAATGGATAAGTCATTAAACTTAATTATATAAAATTGTTTTCTTACAAATATAACATTATTACAAAATCATGAACAACCACAAAAAATAGCTCATGTACATAGAGTTTAAGCTTTGTTAATCATGTGGTCCTCGAGGTCTAGAGCAGTGGGTGAGGGAGTGGGTGAGGGAGTGCATTGTTAAGGCACTCCGTAAGTGAAATTCATCGGTTCGAAACCCTTTGGGACACCTCAAATCCATCCATGTTAAGGGTTGGTGCAGTGCAGGTCAGGTGCAATCCCCGGGTGATTTTGACAACTTATATGCCCCTGGGTCATGGCATCTCAGCACATGCCAGTCCCGTAGGTTAGGGATAGTATGGACAACAACAAAAAATATTTGCTAAGCATGTGGTGGTTATTTGCACACCACGCCCTCTCTCTTAAAAACATTTTTTCCTCGATTATGAGAATCCAATCAACAAAAGAAAATGTTAAAACATTGTTGGAAAAATTGAAAAAATGTGTTGTTGCACCAATAAATGTTCCAAGTATGTGGTATTAAAGCTCAAAAAATAGAAAAATCCCTAGATCTATGTGCAACATCATATTTCTCAACTTTGATGGCTAAATATCTCTTCGATTTTTGGAGTGGTTTTTGAAGAGTCCATGAAAAGAAAAGAGGGTACACTTTATGGCATAAGTTACTATAAGAATAAAGAAAAAAATTAAACCCTGAGCCACTTATTTAAGAAACTATTACTTCAACCAAGTGAACTAAAACATGATTAACTTGAAAGCATGAAATGAGAAAGGGGGGATTTCTTTAATTGATGGCTAGGACCACCTGCAAAACTTGGGTGTTTTGCTAGAAAGCATCAGATTCCCATGTAACTAAAACTCTCCTAGGAGTCCTTTGCACTTGATCTTGTACTTTGAAATTTTCCTTTTACGAAATTTTCTCACTGTTGCGTCTAAGATATCGTCAAGCTCCAAAACAAATTTACCTTCCTTGTCTGTGAGGGGAATCTCTATTTGGGTGATTGTCTCATTACTAATCTTCTTACTTGAGCAAGAGACATTAAATACATCATGGAGTCACCCCTTGGTTGGAATGTCTAGTGCATAAGAAACCTCCTAAAATTGTGCTTCCACACCATATGTGTAGTAGAATCTAAGTTGAAGCTTGCCCTTGCTCTGATGTTATAAATTGGTTTGCTTATATCATTGTGATTGAAAAAAGACCATATCTCCAACTCCAAATTATATTTCTAAGTGATGATCAACCTACTTTCTTCCTCTCTGACCTCTCACTTGTCTCTTACAGATTTGGTCCCCTTACTCAAGAAACCTTTCTACCACCGTATACATCTGACTATGCACTATGGAATTCTAGGCCCATGTTTATATTCTTTAATATAGAGCAATGCAGAGTGCCCATACTTGATGTGCAATTACATGTGCAACTTCGTTATTACTTCAAGTACATAGACTTATAATAATACAAGAATTCAATCCTTCAACAAGCATAACCATTCATGGGTACAATTACATGATACAACCATCCATATAGTTTCCCTTTTTCTTCAAGTTCAAGAACTTGCCAAATAAGTAGCCATTAACACCTTTAACCAGGCATACAGATTTTACATCACAACTACAAACATAATTCACTAGGTTTTGATCCAATTAAGCAAAATATACAAACACTTGTTTGTTTTAAAAGTTGTAGCTAGCCAACTAATTGTGTGTGTTCGCATTTCCACCCTACCATAGGCTCTGCATGCTCTGTCATTTCGGCAGTAGGTCACCCCCGTACCAAACCATGATATCACCAGGGGATGTCTCTCACTATGGACTCAACCAGTCATTAAATTGATAAAAGAGGTCACTCTCATCAACTTAATTGGTAACAGTAGAAGTCTCCCCTTCTTCCTACCGAACTCAGGTCCACCACAAAGTTTATTAGTTTCCTTCCCAACTAGATTTCTTTCCAGCCAGCATTGAGCATGCTGCCCTCTTGTGTTCTAGCTAGAAAATCATGGGGTCTTCTCCTTTCCAACCTGATCATTCTTCTCATGGGCACACTTCCCAAGTCTCCTTTACTCAGATCTAGACCCTGGGGCGTCCTCTATTCTGCATAAGTGTTTTCCTATGCTACACAAGTTTCCTCGCTTGCTAGCGTGGCCTTCTACTCAAACCATATTTACCACTTGCTATGTCTCTACCCATCGTGCCTTCACGAGGTTTACTGCTAATTTCTCTCAAAATTCTTTGTTCCTCGAGTCTTCTACAGACTTCTAGACTCAGGACCCCGATCTCTCTCCCTCCTTGCACACTCTCTCTTGGCGTTACTTGCACGCACACACCCTCGGAAGTTTTTCGATTTGTCCTTCTTCTTTCTGTCAGAAGGAACTCATGAGGGTCGACAAAGAAAATGGGGTGATGGTACTATGGGGGTACCTTTGGCTGACATCTTTTGTTGTCCTATCCAGATCTTCCATCCCTGGATTCATTTGAGGTGGTTGGTTGTCCAACTACCAACCCCCTCCTCATTAACTGTTTTGCTTCAGTTACAAGCTAGAGGAAATATGGTTATTTCCTCCACATTTTTTCATCAAGGTGGCTTGGGATATTTACAGCTCATCCCATTTCCCTACCCCTTCACTAATCCATTTTGTGGTATCATGGCCAATGCTTTTAAGGCTTCACCCCACAATCAGTTGTTGGAATTTTCAATTAAACAATAAAACATTTACAAAATTTACATACTATTGCATGGCAATCATTAATTATGATTAATGACATATAATCAGTGTTTTAGAAAGGGGGTACTACAAAATTAACATGGTATCAGAGCTCAGCCTTTGAATACATAAGGAACCAAGTCAACTTGTTGTGCAGACCAGGTGTGAATCAGCAAGGTGTCGAGTTACCAGAAAGGGTGTGTGAGTCAAAGCCGCTGACATAATTTCCAGTGCAGGATTGAGGTTTGAAAATAGGTTGGAGAGAGCCTCAAACTTCAGTGCATGGAGAGAGTGAAATGGGTTGTTGTTGGAGGAACATGGATTGTGAGAGTTTGTTGAAGGGCCAGTTGTACTTCTAGCAAATCTAGCACAACCACCAGCTCGTCTTAAGAAGGATGTGAAGACAGGGAGGATCATAGTTGATGCAATCAAGGACCACATTATTCCTCATCCGTCTGGCAAGAAGACAGCTAAGGATATGTGGGAGGCCCTAGTCAAACTATACCAGTCTGATAACCAGAGCAGGAAGATGTTGCTTGGAAAGAAACTCATAAACACAAAAATAGATAAAGGGAGAGTCAGTTGTCACATATCTCACCAAGTTCATTCAGATCGGAGATGCACTGAAAACTATTGGGGAGACCGTGAATGAGACCGAGCTAGTGAGAACATTCTTGAATGGCTTCACCAAGCAGTGGGACGTGTTTTTCCCGGGAATGGTAGCACAAAAGAAACTCCTTGATTGGGAGAGGTTATGGAATAACTTCACTCGGGAGGAAGCCCTTCAAGGCAGCCAGCCAAAGAGTGAAAAGAATTTTGCTCTCCATCCTAAGAAGGGTAGTGGAGGAGGTTCCAGGGACATGAGAAAAGTGAAATGTTTGCATGTCATAAGATTGGACACTATGCAAGCCAGTGTCCCAAGAAGAAAAAGGAGGCACAGGTAGCAACATCAGCATCAACCGAGATCGATGATTTTGCTAGGAAATTCGAGAAGGAATTTTCACTGATCTCTTTTGTTTCGAGCAGCGGTTTTGCAAGGTATGAGGACATTGGAGCATGAATTGTTGACAGTGGATCATCTCTCCATATGATGGGGATGAGGTCGATGTTCCTTAATGTTTTGGAGATAAGCTCAAACTTGCATGTGAGAAATGGAGCCGGCACCATGCATGTAATGAAAGGGGTTGGATGTGTCAGATTCCAGCTAGAGTCAGGAGGTTCTCTGGAGGTGGTAGAGGTGTTGTTTGTTCTAGAGTTGAAAGTAAATTTGCTCTAAGTATCAACCCTGGAGGACATGGGATATGTAGTTACGTTCAAGGATGGACAAATACTCATATGGTTAGAGGAAGCAGATACCCAGGATGCAGTAGTGAGGCTTGACATCAGAGAGGGTGTGATGTACAAGGTGTTAGGAAAAACTGTAGGAGGGTCCAAGGGGATCTTGGATCATAGATCAATGTCAGAGGATGAGTTTATTGAACTAGTGGCTTCATCCAAGACTGTCAAGACTGTCCGCTGGTATGACATGACATTGATGGATGAGGAGAACTGGCTACCATATCAAGGTGTCGCGAATGTAGCAACAGAGTCTTCCAGTTTAGGTGCAACTGTAGCAACAACATATTTGATGGGGTTAGAAATTGATCCAGGTGGAGTTTCTTGAGACATCTTCATCGCTAAGAGGGAGTGCTAGTTTTTGTAGCTCAGAAGGTGTCTCAACTAAGCTTATGTGTCCAAGGCTAGCTGATGGACACAATAAAATACCCAGATTAGCTTTATTTATTTTTGCCTAAGTCCAACTTAGGATATAAAAAATTGTGTTTTGAGTATTGTGTGGGCTGATCCAGATGGATGTCGGTGGCCTCCCACCTATTCCAACTGGCTCATTATGGCAGTTTTCCAGTTTGACAGTTTTTTCCTAGTTTTCGGGTCCCTGACTTCTGGGGTCGTTTTGAGGCCCTAAACAGCATTTTTAGGGCTCACCACAGTCAAATTGTAATTAAAATTAGATTTTGTCGACAACATGTGTAGTCCTCTAATAGACCTTTCCAACGGAAAATCGTGCGCCTAAAACAGAGATCGTATGCAAAAGTTATGACTCCGAAAAGTTGATGTACTAGCTTACCCCAACGGGGCCCACATGACTTTTGGCGCTTCATATCCTAGGGTTAGGTTTTTGGATGTCTAGGGTTTTAGCATTCTTGTTTATTGAAAAAAGACTTGGAGAGCCTCATTGTAACCATCATCTTGTGAATGAGCGCAGCCGTCACATTTCTTCTCAGAGACAACCCGCCACCATTCTAGCTAGCTTGTTTTTCCGCTGCATTTTACAGTTTCAACACATTTTTTATTGAATAGAAACCAATTTTACTTTATCTTTGTTATTGTATCTTTGTTATTCTTGTGTCTCTGCGTTAAGAATAATAATAATTTGTATTCATTTTTGTTATGCTCATAAAATATGGATCAGTGGTATCAAAGTGGTCTGCTCCTTGTCGTTCTTAATGCATTTCCCCAACGAGGTTAGGGTACAAAGAATTGGGTCTCGAGCTTGTTTCTCTTGAGGACAAAAGTTTTCGCACGCCCAATCATAGAGGGAGAAAAGAAAGATGACGGGACAAGAGATCCTTTCAAAATGTTGCTTGAGGAAGCCCTCATACAACAGAGGAACGAAATGATGGATAGTTTTGTGCAAATCCTTCGACAACTACCAACATGGGACGCATCTTCCTCGAACGGAGGCACCGCCCCCTTCAAGGTACAAATCAACTTTGATATCCCCATATTTGAAGGTCAGATAGACGCAAATGTTGTAGACAAATGGTTGAATCTGCTAGAAGGGTATTCTTCTATCCATAACTTTTCGAACAGAGAAAAGATTACGTTTGCGCTCCTCAAAGTTGTTCCCCGTGTCAAAGATTGGTGGGAGACTTTCTATGAGAAAAAGGGAAGAGAGAAACCCTCATTATTTACAGTCGTGGTCACCTGGGAGTCCTTCGAGGACGCTATCAAGGAACAATACTACCCTGTTAGAAGTTATGACGACATGTATACAAAATGGACCACACTGTGGCAGGAAAGAGACCAAGCAGTGCCAGAGTTCACAAATTTCTTCCATACCTTGCGCACCAAGTTGGGATTCTGAGTGACATATGGTACTCAAGTATCACGGTGGTCTGCATAGATACATCCAGGCCGAAATGGAGTTTTTGGACATCTCGTCCTTGGGCGCGGCCTATCGATATGCCGTCAAAATCGAGCAAAAGCTTAAACAAAAGACGCGACAATTTGGGCTTGGGAACCCCTCACATTAGAAGCGAGTAAAGCGAAGCCCCAACCCACAGAAAAAATGACAGAGCAAAGACAGACAGACTCAGGACAACCAGTCTAGGCCACAAGCAAAGAAGGACACCGGAAAGACAGAAAGATATCGAGAAGTGGTGCGACTTCCATAAGAGCCCTTGGCATAACACTGTTGATTGTCGCCCCAAGCAATCATTGGTGGCTGAGGTGAAAGCCTCAGAATTAAATGTGGGTTCTAACTCTGATTCAGAACCAGAAAGGGGGAGACGGATCATTGATGTGGAACTTAGTGCCACCGTTGCTACCACTAAGGTCCAACGCGGTGAACCAGCCGAGCCAAAAGAAGGCAAGTGTCTCTTTCATTCACATATGTGGGTAAAAGGCACCTCGTTGCACTTTATCGTTGATAGTGGTAGCCAGAAGAACTTCATCTCAGAAGAGGTCGTCAAGCAGCTAGCCCTGCCGACAACCCCGCACCCGTAGTCCTACAGCATTGGATGGCTCCGCCAAGGAAGTGATCTATGCGTCAACCAACAGTGTCTCATGGCGTACGACATCAAGCCCTTCAAAGATGAGGTATTATGCAATGTTGCTCCTCTCGAAGTTTGTAATGTTCTTTTGGGCAAACCTTATTTATGGAAACGCCACGATGTATATGAGTCTAGGCCTCGTAGTGTTATTATTAGATGAACAGGAAATTATACAAGATCCTAAGGCAGTCCCACCTAGTGTTATTTCCTTGATCTTTGTCAAACAATGCAGGAAGGTCATCTCTCAGACCGGGAAGTTCGTTTTCTTCGTGATTCGCTCTCAAAGTGAGCGAAAGATTGCAGCCACATCCAGGGCCTTTGCGGTCGACCTCTCCACATAGCAGAAGCAAGTGGACAAGGTCGTGGCAAAATACAAAGATATCTTCTCCTCACCTGTCGAGGTACCTCTGCACTGTCAGGTCAAGCATCTCATCGATCTGACCCCCGGTGCACCGCTACCCAATGGGTCAGTCTACCGCCGCTCTTTGTTAAAGAATGAAGAGATCAAGTGACAGATCCAAGAACTACTCCACAAGGGACACATTGGTCACAGCTCATCGCGTTGTGGGAGCCCAATTGTGCTAGTGCAGAAGAAAGATGGGACATGACAACTCTGAATTGATTACCGGGCCCTAAATAAAATCACAGTCAAGAGCCGGTACCCGATTCCCAGAATCAACGATCTCCTTAATCAGCGCAAGGGGATCAAATACTTCTGTAAGATTGATCTGAAGTTTGACTACCACCAGGTCCCATAGAACGGCAGATGTATGGAAGACTGCCTTCAAGTCAAAAGAAGGTCTTTTTGAATGGTTGGTCATGCCCTTTGGTTTGACAAATGATTTAGCAACTTTCATGAGGATGATGGACGATATCTTCCGACATTTCACCAATAATTTTGTAGTGATGCATCTAGATGACATCATCATCTACAACAAAACTTGGGCAAAACACTTGCAGCATATTCAACAGGTTCTGCACACCCTGCGGCAGCACAAACTATATGCCAACTTGGAAAAATGTTCATTCAGCATGGACAGAGTCCAGTACCTAGGCTACATCGTGGATCAACATGGTGTACATGTGGATTTAGCCAAGATCCAAGTCATTCGTGACTGGCCAGCCCCAACCACACTCACTGAGCTTCGGAGCTTCTTAGACCTTGTCAATTTCTATCGCAGGTTCGTGTTGGGATTCTCCCATATTGCATGGGCCCTCAGCGAAGTAACCATGGGTGGTGGTAAGGAAAAATTTGTGTGGGGCATGTCCCAACAAGAAGCATTCAATGATTTAAAGCAGCACTTGTGCTCAATCCCAGTACTTTCATTACCGGACCTGTAACAACCCTTTCAGATCGAGAGAAATGCTTCGGACTATGTTGTGGGTGCAGTTCTCACTCAACACGGCCACCCTGTGGCCTATCATAGTGAGACACTATCAGAGGATGTTCGTAAGTACCCTACTTATGACAAAGAAATGTACTCCATTGTGCAAGCTCACCGCTCGTGGAGACAGTACATTCTCGGGAATGAGACAGTCATCCACACAAATCATAAGCCATTGCAGTTCATGCAGACACAAGGCAAATTGCAAAATGATCGCCATCAAAAGTGGTCCACATACTTGCAGCAGTTCCACCTCAACATCAAGTATAAAACAGGCAGTACCAATCGAGTTGTCAATTGCCTCAGCTGACCTTCAGTCGTGGCACTCACCACGGTGCTAGACTCTTGCAGCCACGAGACCTCTGGATGGCCCAACCTCTATGAGACAGACCCTAACTTCGCCACCACATACCAAATGTTGGGCGCAAACTCAGTTGTCGCTAATTTCCATCTTTGGGACAGGTTATTGTGTTGATTGAGTCATCTTTGTGTTCCATCAAGCGAGCAAGCGAAACTGATTGGGAAACCCACTACAATGAGGTGGCAAGACACTTCGGCGTCGAAAAGACAGTGACAGTGTTGCAGAAACATTTCTACTGGACGAAACTTCGACAGGATGTCAGCAAGTATATAAGGTCCTGCACTGCCTACGCTATTTCCAAACCGACCATTAAGAAACAGAGCATGTACACCCCCCTGCCTACTCCTGACATGCCATGGAAATCCATCTCAATAGACTACATGTCGGGCATTCCGTCCACTAAGGGGAAATGACTGTCTTTGTGGTTGTTGATCGCTTTTCCAAGATGGCAATCTTGACCGCCTAGAAGAAGAGCATCACAGCAAAGGCCACTGTCAAGCTCTTCTTTGAACGAGTCTGGATACATTTTGGAGTCCCAGAAACCATTGTCTCGGATCGACATAGTCGGTTCCTCAACACATTTTGGTCGAACCTTTGGTCAGCTGGACACCAAGTTCACCAAGTCCACTACCTTCCACCCACAGACAGATGGGCAAACTAAGGTCGTCAATCGGATGATCGTGCATATCATGCGCATGTACAATTCCAAGCACCCTCGCACATGGGATGAGGGTCTTCCCTATGTTCAGCGCAACTACAACAAAGCTCTACATAGCTCAATTGGCCACAACCCCTTTCAGGTCGAGTTGAGATTCCAACCATTGGGTCCCATGGATGTTGCATTATCTCTTACAGCCACCCCGGCCGATTCATCACCTGCTCCAACTGAAGTTGAAAAAACTTCCCATTTCATTGAGCGGATCCAACACATCCGCCAACAGGTTCAGGTTATTTTATAGAAGTCCAATGCCAAGTACAAGCAGCACCATGATCAACATCGGGTGCCACATAAGTTTTAGGTGGAAGACAAAGTGTGGTTACACTTATAGAAATAACACCTTACAAGGCCCCATCAGAAGCTTCGCCCACTCCGTTACGGACCTTACACCATCACCAAGACAGTGGGTGACAATGCTTTTGAGCTCAACATTCCCCCTTTCCTTGACCTGCACCTAGTGTTCAACATGGATCTCCTTCGGCCATACTTCTCACCATTATTGGACACCTCAGAGATAGCAGAGCAATTGGCACCAATAGAGTTCAACTCTGACTACATGCAACAGGCATCCAGTGATCAGATTGTGGACACACAGGTGAAGAACATGCACCAACAAAGGATCCAGCTTTATCGAGTTGTCAAAGCAGGGCAGTTCCTGCACCAAAGCAAGTGGCTCACCCAGGGCCAAATTCAACAGAAATTTATTCATCAGATAGGGGCACTCAACGCAATGGAGACCATTGTTTCTTAAGGGGGGAGGATTGATCCAGATGGATGTCGATGGCCTCCCACCTATTCCAGCTGGCTCATTTTGACAGTTTTCCAGTTTGACAATTTTTTCCTAATTTTTAAGTCCCTAACTTCCAGGGCCATTTTGAGGCCCTAAACATCGTTTTTAGGGCTCGCCACAAATAAGCAGAGTCAAAGTCTGACGGCAACATGTGTAGTACTCGGATAGACCTTTCCAACCGGCCATCGTGCGCCTAAAACGGAGATCGTATGCAAAAGTTACGACCCCGAGATGTTCATGTATTACCCCAACAAGACCCACATGACTTTTGGTGCTTCATCTCCTAGGGTTAGGTTTTTGGATGTCTAGGGTTTTGGCATTCCTGTTTATTGAAAAAAATCTTGGAGAGCTTAATTGTAACCATCATCTTGCGAATGAGCACATCCATCACATCTCTTCTCCGAGATAAGTTGCCACCATTCTAGCAAGCTTGTTTTTCCGCTGCATTTTACAATTTCAACACATTTTCTTATTGAATAGAAACCAATTTTATTGTATCTATGTTATTGTATCTCTGTTATTCTTGTGTCTCTCTGTTAAGAATAATAATAATCTGTTTCATTTTTGTTATGCTCATAAAATCCAGATCAAGGGCCCAAGGTAGTGGGATGCACAGCTTGAGCATTGAGTGGGGTCCAAGCATGAAAGGCATCTCAATCTGAGCCATTGAAAGCTATGATGGGCACACATCTCAAGACAAGGAAGTTGAAGGAAAGATAAATAGAAGGGCTAAGGGTGAGAGGGACACGCAATTTTCAATTGTGAGAAGAAGAAGAGGGTGCTTGGGAAAGAGAAGAAGAGGGCAAATCGCTGAGGCAAGAGGTAGTTCTGGACAACGAAAGAGGCCAAGGCAAGGTGTCAATCCGTGTAGGGTGAGCAAGCCGAGTTCGTGGCAAGACCTTGCAGTTGTACCAAGGCTGCACACAAGCCAAGTTTACTCGGCCAGCGAGGGCTATACACAGGCCGTACCAGCTAGCATCTACACATGTCGTACTACATCAAGTTTGGATAGGTCGAACCTAGGTCGTACACAAGTCGTACAGGGCCAAAAGGAGTTGGGTCATGCAGCTAGTTGTTGGGCCGAATTTTTGCTGAAGACGAGGAAATTGGTTGAAGAAATTTCTTACAAGAAATTTCTGATTTCTTGGTGTTGTAATCCTTTTCTTGAAAGCTCAATAAAAAACCCTCTTTGTTGGTTTTCCCCACTGGGTTTCCAGGGTATTTCTCGGGTTCTTGTTTATTATAGGCCTGGTTTCTGAATATACATCTGTTGTTTATTTTGGTTAAATAACTCAGTTGTAGATATCTTGCATAATTTCCAGAATTTATATAAGCTAGATTTATTTCTGGGTTAAATAAATTATTGGCATTTAGTTTATGTTGCCGAGTTATAGAAAAATAACAAGAGGAACATGAAAACACTTGATTGAGAAATTGAACACATAAAATATGAACCAGCAAACTGTGCAATCAAAAAGTACAGTGACGAAATCAAGGATTTCAACAAAGACTTGTCAAAGAAAGATGATGAGATTTCTTCCCAAGGAATCATAATCAAAGCTTCACAAATCAAGAGGTTAAACAACAAGAAGAAACACAACAAATAAAGCTGAATAACTTGTCAACAAAGAAATATTAATATTAATCAACAAAGAAACAATAACCGCTCCAATGGAATCGGGAAAGTTTTTTAAGGTTAAAGTCAAAATTGTAGATGAGGGAATTATCACAAATGCAATCAAAATTGAAAAACCAAATGAAGATTTATATATATATGACCCAATCAATCGATAAAGAAACACTTAATAGACTCTATCAGAGTTTATCTGTAACCTCTAACAATCCTAGTATATCATAAGGATGTTCAACTATAAAGACCTATCATCATCCAAATCGCAAATTTTGTCACACATCACAAATCAGTGCATATTTCTAAACATGGGAATGCCAATTCAACTCATTTCCAAAGGTACACTTGAGAATCGCTTTGGAATAAGTCCTAATAAATAGCACACCATGTTTACAGAGAATTATATTAGGATGTGTTGGCTGACCCTTTCACAATGCGACAGTTTTGTTCAGCACTTCAAAGATTGTACCATTTAGTTTCTTCAACCATGACAATGTCCAGGACAACGCATAGAGTAAAAGCATTACAAAGAAGAATAAAGACGGACTTTTTCAGAGTAAGCTTTGAGGATAGAACATCCTCAAGGAGAAGGCAATTTAACATACATAAATATATATAAATAACAATTACATAATAAATAATAAAAATAATAACGATAATAATAATCAAATAATGCAAGGGACGCAACCCTTCACCCTCATGATCAGTGAATGTCACAGGATGTCTTGTAAAACATCACTCATTTTATTCAATAACAAATATAGATTTTATATCCTATAAGGATTTCTTTACTTTATCCTATTTTCTTTTGAATATTCAGTGCACGAGTCTGATTGGTTCATAACATTGGACTTCTCTTGCTGCAATAATCAGAGGGGACACCCTGCGTCTTTTGGTTGTGTTATTAATTCACATTGATCAAGTCCATATTGACCCTTAACTGTAATTTCGCTACTGCTATAATTTTCAGCACTCTGGCTGCAAAATATCAAGGGGGGTGGGGGGTCTTCGTCTTTTGGGTATGCTATTAGTTTGCATTGATTGACTCAACTGTAATTTTGCTTGTGGCCAAACAATAGGCATATTTCTGGTATAGGCTGCTGCCATAATTTTCAGCACTTATATATCTGCTGTTTTTGTCCTCTGCAGTCTCTGTGGGTTTAATGAGCATTATCTTCCACTGAATAGTTTTCTACGTTGTACTTATTCTTGTGCACTTTAGAATGTTAAAAAGCCCAATTCCAATACTCAGCGAAACTCTACTCAGTGTATGATTGGAAAGCACTTCTCTTAGTAACCTCAAATGGGAACCATGGAAACTGAATACAACGGTCACGCATATTTACTATTGTCTGAATGAGCTTAACTGGACTGTATAATGAAGCTTAACAATGCAAAAATCATAAACAGTCTCATGCACTTCAGCAATGCTTTATGATAGTGAATTTAAACATTAGACACAATATAGAAAATTGAGCATAAGATAAATTATTACTCCACAAAATAATAAATTCGGGCCATGCTTCTAGCATGCCTCCTTTCTTTTTCCAAAGCATTTCTCCTCGAACTTTTACAGTTAAGGGACATACTCAATAAAGAAAAGATCAAGCAAGTACGCAAGCACAATGTTTTTGTGAGTACTAGAAAGGACAACATGAGCTAATTCAAGTTATTTGAAACTGAATCAGTTTCTTTTACCCCAAGCAAAAAGATAACACCAAAACTTATTCAAAACAATGCACCTGTCCAGTGCACACAGAGGCGGGCCACTTTGAAACAGAAACATGCTTCCCAACATTTTCAATGCTTTAAATCTCTTTTGAACTCTTATTGAGGACCTTTTGTAGCAGCCTCGGGAACAACTAGTTCAGGAGGGATCTCGCGAACACCTACATGTGCATTGTAGTCATTGCTTTGCCCTGAAAACTTCTTATGGAACAACTTCTCTGCTTCAATTTCATCAAGACCCTTGGCATTTTCAGTGAAATGTGATTGTGCTAGATTTGCATAGTTCGAAGCTGATTGGGCAAAAAATGCAATCTCTTCATCGGTAAGCTTCCTTAGAAACCTTGCAGGGTTCCCACCCCACACCTGTGTGAAAATGAAACAAAAATCAATATTTGGAACAATTTCTACAACCTTCCAAAAAAAATCCTGCTTCACCAAATATACAAGTCTAAGAGAATGAGGAAAGGAAAATAAGAAATATCTTACTGCCAATATAGAGTTTAAACAATCAATATAAATAGGAAGAAAGAGCTATTAAATATTTTATAAAGGCAAATACTGAGATTAGCATTTCTCGATGGGACAATTTTGACAGCTCCTTCCTTGCAGTCCCGAAAAATAATATGCATAAGTTTTCATAAAACAGAAACAGAAATGATGAAAAGCCTTACTAACTTCATATGCAACTCACTAAACAAACAAGTATTAAATGCACACGGGATGCATTTTTCTGAAAATTTCTACACATCCACAAACTTATGTTAAAAAACTGGAACAACATTTGAAGTAATTGCAGACTTCTGCAGTACATACGGTGGAAATATTATGTTTGAAAATCTGCAACAGGATGAAAGAATCTTATATACCAGTTCAGCAATTGAAACATAATTGCTTGACCATGATAAAAAATATAAATTTTAAAGTTAAACCATCACATAGCAAGCCATCCAGCAGACTGTATGCTGGCTTAGATCAACAATGGAATTCTCAATTTCTGAAGTTGAAGAATCCATACGAAGGCTTGGAACCATAGACATATATGAAAAAAATTAACAGAAATGTAGGATGAGTGAATTATAACTCAATTGTTAGAAGAAGCTTTGGACAAAAGAATTTTGCTGCAACCAAGTACAACTGGCAAATTATCTAAAGGTCAACTAGCCGGTAAAAAGGTTGACCAGCATTATAAAGAATGGCCAGACAAATAAAGTTTAACTGGCCAATATATAATACATTGACTCACAACTAAGTTACCAGAAACATCTGGCAGCTCGCAGAGGTGCCTGTTCGGCATTTAAGATACTAAAACAGAGGGCATATGTGGGGGATACAGCCCTGAAGCATTTCAGGCATTTCAGGGCCATATCAGATTCTGGAAATGGTGTTTCAGAGCTGCGGGGCCATATCAGATTCTGGAAAAGGCATTTCAGAGATGCAGGGCCATACTGTTGAAAAATAAAATCCTGAACGGATTCAACCCTCAGTATGCACTAATACCATGTTGATCTTTTACCACTCTACTCAACACCCGGCAGTTAGCTCAAATAAAATCACTTTATCTACTAAAAGCACAGCTGAATAATCAACTAGACATGTAGCCGAAGCATAAACAAGGAAACCAAATCAAGCACATGAGAACACCAAGATTTTCGGGTAAACCCCGGAGGGAAAACCAGTCCAATGATGCTTTTATTAAGGTCAAATCAGGGCTCCTGTAACAGGGAAAATGGTCCACTGAAAGAATTATACACTGCAGACAAACCTGGAAACACTTGTGCTGCTGTACAACCTATACTGGCACATTTCCCGAGAAATCGGCAACTTGCCCTTCTGTGACCTGCGGATATGTACGGAAAGCCCGTACCACAAGCTCTGTATGACTCTGCTCTTCTCTCAGGTCTCTGTCCTTTGAAACCCACCTGCGGCTGCTTCTGCTCTCTCTCCTCCTTGACCTCTATGACCTCTAGATGAAAGTCCACCACCTCTCAAGATCTTTAATCACGATCCTTTGTGATCCAACCCTCTCGTCAATACTTGGATGAATTCTCTTCACCCAACCACTAAGATCTCCTCACTCTGGTGTAAGCAAAAGTCCTTCTTTGCTCCTACACTCCTCACACTAGCAGAAGTCCTTCTTTGCTATCCTCAACCTTGGTCTTTCGCCAAAGTCTCTCACAATTGTATCTGACACAAGTCTCTACCTTGGTCTCTCACCAAGTCTCTCGACCTCAACCTCTCGTCAAAAGTGATTTCTCCTTTACCCCAGCCTTGTTTTTATAATCATGAGTTACAATCTATTTCTAATCTCCAAAGTGATCTACAGTTGAGATTACTTCTCACACTCACTTAAGATTTAGATTACATGTTGCATGCTAAGCATGTCCTTAAATAACTCAATTCACTAATAAATACAATTTTACTTTAATTAATTCCTTTTAACTAAAGTAAACTCAAGACTAGAATACTTTCGACAGCTTCCACATGCAAAACGCATGCCAATGTGGAAGTAACTGTCCAATGCTACCACAAACATTAACACATATCAGATACTGTAAACGGCGTTTAGAGCTGCAGGGCCATATCAGATTTTGGAAATGGTGTTTCAGAGCTGCAGGGCCACTTCAACCACATTTCGTTAACATTTCAGGATTTATGAAACATTCCAGCGAAGAAAAACCCATGTTTCTGTGCCCAAGAAAACATTAAGGAATCCCAAATATTACCTAACAGGCAGCATTCTAGTAATTATAGTCAAAAAAACATTATTTAAAAAGAACTGATCACTGATGAGCAATGCTTGATAATTCTGAATTTTGTATCTCCTGATTTTTTGTATATATGCATATATCTAGTATGCTAGAATTACCAGCACACTTATATGTATTATTAATGTATTTGTAATCATGGTTAAGGCTATCCTTTGACAATTTATTATCATTTATTATGATACTAAGGTGTGGTTAAGGCCAACCTAGTTAAACTTGTATGAGGAGCTTGAGTAGTGTACAAATATAACAGAACTCTCATTTGTATTTTATCATCTTGTGATCTTCTTGATCCCTCTTATAAGGTGTTTTACACCTAAAAGGGCACCTATATCTTTAGCGTTCTCTTCTAATTGGAATTTCTTTCTTTTCTGTGCACTTAAGCATCTCTTGTGTAGCATGCTTGTGCTTGGACATTTTTCTCTCTCTAAAGCACTAGAGTCCTCTAGCACATGTGTGACTAGTTTATTGCAGAAATTGGGTTTGTCTTTGGTTCCATTCAAAGACCCTGGTTTCATTTGTGAATCTTGAAATGGTATCAAAACAAGCTGTGAACTTTACTCTCTCAATTCAATAGTTGATCCAGAGATTTTTGGGTTTTTCAAGGGTTTTTAAAAGAATAAACCCTACTCTGAGGCCAGCACCTTTTTTCTAGGGTTTTCCTTGGGTAATACTAAGGTCTTGTTTTTTCTTGGATTACGTAGGGCTTTTGGGTTCCATAAAGGTTTTTTTAAATCTAATGGATCCATCTTATAGTGCAACTCTGGTTGTGCACTCTGCATATTGGTTCTCTTGTACATCACAGGAACGGATTACCAACTCTATCAGTACCAGGGATATGATTCTCTCTGATTATCAGCAACAAGACAATGGCGAGAAGGTGATTATGGGTGATAACTCAGCCCTCCTAGTTGCAGGATGTGATGATGTCATTATCGATACCGCCAAGTTTGGACAAGTCCTTCATATTCCAGAAGTTTGGCCAAACCTTCTTTCTATTTACCACATCACTCACACCAACAAAAAGGTGGAATTCTGGCTAGATCGATGAGTAATCAAAATGTGATTATGGTTTTAACTTTTAAAGTGGTCGCCACAACATACAGTGATGAATTCTGGTGCAAGTAGGGCAAGTCTATTCCTCCCTCAAAACAAAAAGAATGTATCGCTACACTAGCAGGTTATGGAATCAAAATGGTCATGTAAACTCTAGGTCGTTACGACATATGAGTCGTTTGTAGAATGTTGATGATCTTCCATAGATTGAACCACCCAATGGTGTATGTTGGGGGAACAAGGTCCAGACTCTTTTCTTAAAGCAAGACAAGTGTCTCAGCCTCTTGTGGTGGTTCATAATGACATTTGTGGGCTTATGCCCACTCATTCTCTTGGGGGAGCTAAGTACTTCCTTACTTTTATCGATGGTGTTTCTTGGGTATATACAATTCTATCCAAGGATGAAGTTCTCAGAAAATTCAAGGAATTTAAATTATTAGTGTAGAATCACACCAAGACAAAAATCTAGTGTCTCAACATTGGCTGAGAAGAAGAAAATACCAACAATAATTTTCAAATATTTCTCAAAAACCATGGCATCTCTTGGCAAAACATTGTTCCACGGGAAGAAAAAGTTGTTGTCTAGAAGAATAAAGCTATTCTAGAAATGGCTCAATACATGCTTCAATCCAAGCAAACGGAGCCTAATTTATGGGGAGAAGCAATTGCCTATTTATCTTACACCATCAACCCGATACCCACCCATGTTGTTCAAGGTATGACTCCCTATGAGAAATGGTATGGCACCAAACCCTTTGTTTCACATCTTCAAATTTTAGATCAAGCACTTGTGCCCCTATTCCCAATGAGAAGTGAAACAAGTTGGAGCCTAAAAGTCACTACTGTAATCTAGATGGTTACAATGAAACTTCCACGACATATTGTCTATATGACCCTCCCACCCAGAAGGTGATTGAGCACAAGGATGTTGTCTTTCATCAAATCTTATTCGTGGTCTACAAGGATTTCTTCCACTGCTTTCCACCAATGATTTGCGGATGGTTTCAGTGGACCTTTCTTCTCCACACCCTAATGATAATTCTCCCTCTGTAAGTGTTTCCTCGTGCACTCTTTCTACAGTGATAGGGTAAGATGGATATTGATTGAGAGAATCTTACTAACTCTCCCAAAGTCTCTTCTTCTATAATGTTTGCACCTTCTAGCATTCTAGGGATTGTGCAACTCAATAATGTCAAAGACAACTCTTATTTTGAGCCATATGTGGCTATGCCCAAATGGGCTTTCTTTTACTCTTTCGGGCTCTTTCAATTTTCTTCACCTAAAGGTGAACTTGGACCTTGTCGACCATCCTCGTGCTCCTCGAGCCCTTCTCACCAAGGCATACATCATCAAAGGCCCCTCTACTTATTATTAGGCCAAAGACTCCCTTGAATGGGAAGTAGTTATGGCTGCCAAGTATAAGTCTCTAATAAAAAATCAGAGTTGGGAATTTGTCTCGCTGTGACGTTGAACTAAATCTCTATATTTGTCATCAAGATGGACAAATCCTAATTGTTGTGCTATATGTGGATAATTTGATTATGATTGTCAACTCGACTTCATGTACTAACAAACTGAAGCTAAGGCTTACGGATTCATTTGAAATCATTGATCTTGGTCTAGTTCACTACTTTCTTGACAATCACTCATTGTGTACTAGATCTACTACAATGCTTTGAGATAGATTATAACCTTGATGGCACCCCTCTTGCCTCTGGAATGAAATTTTAGGTCAGTTGTCCTTCTCCTTTATTTGATGTTACTATCTATTGATCTCTAATGAGTATTCTCCTCTACCTTACTCATACTCAACCGGATATATCTTTTGTTGTCAGAATGTGTACACGTTACGAGAAGGAACCTCACAAGAGTCACTAGCAAGCAACAAAGCATATTTTATGCAATCTAAAAGGTACTACTTGTATGGGCATCCACTATCCCATTGGAGGTCCCATTCGACTTCAAGGATTCGGTGATGTTGACTAGGTTGTTGATCTTGATGAGCATCGTTCCACTTTTGGTTATTTATTTACTCTTGGTTCTAGACCAGTTTCCTAGTGTTCTAAGAAGCAAATAGTATATGGGTCTCTCCTCCACAGAAATCTAAAATGAAAACATTGTCCTAGTCGAGAAGCATCTTGCCTAAATGATAATGATTCTTGTTCAATTGGCTCTTTTCCAACTAGGCCCCACCCCTCTATATTTTTATAATCAAAGCACTATTCATCTTATCAATAATCATGTGGATCATCAAAAAGACTAAACACATTGATATATGGATACACTACAATTGACATTTCTACTCTCATGGACAAGTTGACACCATATTTGTACCCTTCACAAATCAGTGTGCAGATATCTTCACCAAAATTTTGTCAAGGTCCACCTTCACTAG
>ML799482.1:256409-268088 GCA_009831015.1 Picea engelmannii | reverse complement strand
TCACACTGTCAAACCCTCACACTAACAGTAGGTGAATGCATACAAACCCTCACACATAAATGTTATGGACAAAACCCTTACACAGGAAGGCCAATAGTCAAAAGAAAAGGTCACAGTCTGGACACAAGAACAAACACCCCACAGCAGAAATGAAGGATGGCACCCACAGTCATATTCCAGCAGTCATTTGGAGAGGGGCTGTACCACAGTCAGCTTACACAGAAGTCACAAGGAGAGGCCACACCACTATCAACCCTCACAACTGTTATGAGGAAAGTCTGCACCATTGTCAGCCCACATAGCAGTCACAAGGAGAAACTGCACCACTATCAACCCTCACAACAATTAAAAGGGCCGCCTACAAGCTCATCACAGCAGGAAGAGGGGCCGCACCCGAAGGGTCACCGTAGCAGGAGCAAAGGGGGCCGCACTCTAAGGGCTCAACACAGCAAAAGCAAGAGGTGTCGCACCCTAGTCACACCACAGCAGAACAGGAGGGGCCGCAACTTAGTCACCCACACAGCAAAGGAGAGAGCCGAGTCACATATTTCACAACAGCAATGGGAAGGACAGATCCACCCTGCACTCACTCCACACAGCAGATAGGAGGGCCGCACCTACCAGCCAACTCATAGAAGGAGCCGCACCAACCTCAGACAACACTCTATAACAGATTTAAAAGATGCCGCTCCAAGTGCATGAACAGAAGAAGGGGCCGCAGCTAGAGAAGGATCAACTCTCATCAAAAACAAAAAATGATCTTGTGTATGAATGAGAGGGGTAGGGGTTTCTTTTATAGTTTTAGGTTAGGGCAAGGGTAGGGCAAGGGATTAAAGGTAAAGTTAAGTTAAAATAAATTAAATTAAAATAACATGTTTAAATTAAATTTAAACATGTTGTAATTAACATTTTAAATTTATTTTACTTTAACCCTTGAACAAAAACAACAAAACCCCAAACCAACACAAGCTAGGGTAAGAGAGGGTCAGCTAGGTGGCAATACTCATTTCTTCATTTAACATGGTGAACTTATTACTTTATCATCACTGCATTTGGGACTTATCCCTCATGTGGTTATGTCCTTCTACAAGGAAGGTCATGTACCATCAAAATACTTGATAGAGGATCAAGTAGCCCCAGAACTTTTTCTGAGGTCTTATCCACCAAGGTCAGAGACCAAGGATCAATCCATGCCGTATGCATGGGTACCCTGGACATTTCCAAGAGCCCTAGGCTTATCTAGGGACTTTAACTGCTTGGTCCTAGACCAAGAACCCCAATCGTATACTGGGGGCCCTCTCAGGGGTCTTTACTGCTTGGTTCTTCACCAAGAACCCCAGTGGTATACTGGGGGCCCTCTCAGGGGTCTTTACTGCTTGGTTCTTCACCAAGAACCCCAATCGTATACTGGGGGCCCTCACAAGGGTCTTTTCCACCATGGTACAAGACCATGGATCAACCCATGCCTCAAGTATGGGTACCCTGGACATTTCCAGGGGCCCTAGACATATCTAGGGGCTTTAGTTGCTTAGTCTCAGACTAAGAACCCCAGTCATATACTGGGAGCCCTAAGAAGGGTCTTTTGCCATGGCACTGACTGTTTGGTTCCAAACCAAATACCCCAGGAGTGCACTGGGGGCCCTAGACCTCAGCTAGGGTCTTTTCCATCCTCCCGGAGAATGGCTCTTGCAACTGCTATAAATTTAACAACTAGCTTACAGCATCATAATAGTGATGGATCTACCATTGGGGGTGGGGGGAATAAATCTTGTAATATAATGCCTTCTCTCCATAACCGCTATTCAACTTAAGGGGGATGTTAGAATTATGGGCATAAGCTTCACATGTGGCCATGGCATAGTCATATGTATCATTAATGTATTTTTGATCATGGCTAAGGTCATTCTTTCATCATATATTACCATTTAATATACCTACAAGGGAGTAGTCAAGGCCTACCTAGTCAAAGTTGTACATAAAGGCTCATTAACCCCTCTTGGGGAAAGCACCCTACATGAGTTGTGTATAAATACACAACAACTCTCATTTGTATTTCAACATCTTGTGAACTTCTTAATCTCTCTTCTAAAGTGTTTTATGCCTAAAAGCGGCTATATCTTTGGTATCCCCTTGAGATTTCCATTTCTTTGTTTTATGTGCATCTCATGTAGTGCACTTGTGTTTGGGCATGTTTCTCTCTCTCTAGCGTAGTAGTGTTATCTCTCTCTAGTGCACTTGTGATTGGTTCCATTCAATTCCCCTTCCTCCACTTCTGAATCTCAACATGGTATTTGTGGTTTCCTTAGTCATATCATATCAAATTTTTTTGAAAAATTGTCATATCCATTTCCCTACCCTTGTTTTTGTTTTCATATCAGTGTTAGAGCAACTTAAACTCACAAAATAAGGAGATTGATTGGCTCAACAATCAAATGATTCGATGGTATGATCACCATAGAACAAAAACATTTTGATGGTATGATCACCCTAGAACGAAAACATGATCAAGCATTGCAAAGTTATAGCAAGTATAAATCATAGATAAAAAATCGACAAAAAATCATCAACATCACGATCTCTTCACAATGCCAACACCAAAACAAGAAATTGCCCCAAAAAAATCATGTGATTTGGAAAAAATAAAAATAAAAATGATATTTTAAAAACATTAGCAAAAAATGCCAAAAAATTGCACCACAATGGAAGAAATCAGCCTTAAGGATTTTTCCCCTCTTAAAGAGCAAATTTTGTATTTTTTTTCTCATTTGTCTTTGCAGTTGTTGAGTAATGGGAGGGAAGGCATTTACCATCATCAAAAACAAATCTTAGGAGGGCCAAATTGTTGATAAGCATTGGACAGGTACTTCCACATAGGCTCAGTGTCCAGCATGTGGAAATCGTTCGTAATGCATCTCGAAACCTTAGGAAATCCACTTTATGAGTTAATAATTAAAGTGAATGACCTTTTTAATTAATGCGAGTTTAATTAAGTTAAATGCCCAAGTTTTGGCATTAGTAACTTAAGTGAGTTGATCCAAGCCATTAGATCTAAAGTGAAGGTGAGATCTAAATCTCAACACTTGATCACTTTAGAGATCTAGGGTTTAGGGTTAACTCAACATAATAAAAGGCAACCTAAGTGAGAGAACGAGACACACACAAATTGAGGAGATCTCAATGATTGGGTGAAGAGCATTTCATCCAAGTGTGAGCGAGCAGGGTCAGAGGAAGGAGCAATGGGGTAGCAAGGCAGATAGCAGCCAAGTAGGCTAGGCTATTTGTTGTGATTGTATTTTCCTCAGAAGGACCATTATACCAAGACGAGAGGTCGGAATTTTATTTAATAAAATCAACTCAGATCTGGTTTTCCCTGTTGAAGCTTTTCTTTTGTAGCGTTGGGAGGCATTCCTACAAGAGGCCAAGGTGTCAGGCATGTGGGAATCTTTGTTGGCACCAGACTAACCTTTCGTTTCAGTGAAATCGATCTTGTAATGAGGCTAGGGCCTCATGGGCAAGTTGATGAGCTTTGTGGACTTGTGTTGGAATGCCACACCCACAAAGAAGAATAAAATATTCTAATTAATTGTTGAGTTTAGAAGGGGTTCCTAAACTCACTCACAAGACTCCGATATAAGGAGAGGAGAGATTGTGACAAATCTCATTGTGCAATTATGGAGTTAGCATAAGTGAGAGTGCACTTGTGCTAGGAGCTTGAAAATTTCAGCAAGAGAAATTCTACAATTGTGGCAAAACTGGCATGGGGTTTGGAGGAGGATTTTTTGTTTGTCTTAGCCAAGGAAGGCTTCTTCTTCAGCAGAGAGGGCATACGTGTGAGGAAGAGAGGAGTTTCATGCCGCACAAGTGAGGCAGTCGTACAGTAGCACGTGTGAGGCGAAAATAGCAGGTACAGGTCCGCACGTGCGAGAGAAGGAGGGTCGCACGTGTGAGGGTTTTCAGGCCACACGTGTGAGGGTTTTCAGGCCACACGTGTGAGGGTTTCTCAGCCACATGTGTGAGGGTTTTCAAGCTGCATGTGTGAGGGTTTCTCAGCCGCATGTGTGAGGGTTTCCGCAGGCCGCACATGTGAGATTCTTGGGCAAGTACAACATAGCATATAGCTGACGTTCGCAAGTCGTACAGTGGCAGTGGAGTAGATTTGCAAGCAAAGGAGATTTCTAGGTATTTTGTTGATTTTTCTGTTACTAGAGGACAAGGTTGTCCTCAAATTTTGCCATTTTGGTGAAATTATAATGGTTGGGAGGGTTGGTTTTGCCCTCAGAATTTCTAAAATTGACAAATTTACAGAACAGAAAATTTGTGTCTCATGTGTTGATGATTCATCTATGATCTTGTTGTTTCCACTGCATATATTTTCAGTCAATAATTTTTATTGTAAAATTGTTCAGTTATAACAGCTAGGGTTTACTATTGCATCACTAGGAAGTAATTTTCAGATTCGAAAATTAGTCACATAAGACTGTATGTGAAAATTGACATGGTATCAAAGCTTGGGATTTGAAGAGAAGGGGATCATCTTGAGACACATTTTTTGGCTACAACATTGGAGGATTGTTGTTCTTATTCTGGGAAGGTCACCATGGTGAACACATTGAAGACTAACGATAGGTTGGAAGGGGCAACCAACTTTCGGGCTTGGAAGGCTAGGGTTCTCCTTCTATTGGAAGAAAATGACCTCAAGGAGTATGTTGAGGGTGTGGTTGCAGCTCCTACTGGTCTGCAGGAGTTGACAACACACAAGAAGAAAGTAAAGGCCAAACGAGTGTTGCTAGAATCCGTAAGGGATCACTTGATTCCTCACATTGCTGAGAAGACATCTGCCAGGGAAATGTATGTTGCTTTGGTTGGTCTATACCAAAATGGGAATACAGGCAGGAAGTTGCACTTGAAGCACCAACTTCAAGTTGTCAACATGTCCAGTGAGGACACAGTCGTGAACAATTTTATGAAGATTACATAGATCCGAGATCAGCTTGTGGCCATCGGTGATAAGGTGGAGGATAATGAGTTGTGAATGTGGCGTTGAGAGGTCTTCCCAAGTCTTGGGAATCATTTGTGTAGGGGATCTGTGAACGAGAAAAGTTACCAAACTTTGATAGACTATGGACTGATTGTATCCAAGAGGAGACTCAATTAGTGTCCAAGGATGATATGGATAGTATGGTGAACAGTAGCAGTGATGAGAACCAGGCCCTTGCAGCCCGCACTAGGAAGGGCAGAAGAGGTTCTCCAGGCAGAAGAGGTTCTCCTAGGAGAAGAGGTTCTTCTAGGAGATGGACTTCTCCTGAGAGAGAAGCATCTCCAAAGCCGAGACGGAAGAAGGATCTTAGCAGGAAGGCAAGACGAAGAAGGCAGCAGGCAATAACAACAGAGGTTGATGAGGTTGCAGGCAGGTTCCAAATGGAGATCTTGTTGGTCTCCGCCCTTTCAGGTACAATTTCCAACATGGGGACTTGGTTGGTGGATAGCGGAGCTTCTTGCCATATGACAAGTGCACGAGATTTATTTGACACTTTTACAGAAACTGGCTTAGACTTGTGTGTGGAGCTTGGTACGAGAGCCAAGCATGCAGTACGAGGATCCGGTACAGTATCGTTCCGATTGGAGACAAGTGAGGTGTTGAGGGTGTCAAATGTGTTATGGGTGCCAGAATTCAGGAGGAGTGTTCTCTCAATCTCAGAGATTGAGAGAAAGGGATACCACATATTATTTCGAGATGGACAGGCGTTGTTTGTGCCCAGAGTCCAGACGATCTAGCTTCAGATCAGCAGTGGTTCTTGGAGTTAGGGAGGGCAATCAGATCTGATTTCAAATTATTTGGGTTCTAGATCTACTCCGCAATCAATTCTGTCAAAGAAATTTGTTGATCTAGATCAATAAGATCTGTTGAGGTCAAAATGCAAATCTGCAATCCACAAATTGTTTGCAAAATCTTTGTAGATCTAGTAAATCTATTATAAATCTGAAATATTGGATAAAATATTTTTTGTTTTTGTTCTGATATAAATCAAAAAAAGGGAGAAAATTTTGGAACTTTAACAGAGACCTGAAAGCATTGTATTTCAAATTATTTTGCTGCACTATATTGTCATCTCTACACAGATCTGGTGCCACCCCTCTCACCAAATCTAAGCCTGCACCCTCCGATCTGCACAACAGAGTTTACTTTGTCACGCTATGCCATTTCTCTGTGAATCTGCCGCAATCTGGTATCTTCCTCAGTGATTTGGGCATCGAATTGTTTCTTGGTATCGATCTACACTTCAAATCTGGTATCTATGCTTTAGATCTGATACCTACAGCAAGTTGATAATAAGCTTAAAGCACTCAGCACCTCACTGGATCCGTCCCGTGCCCTTTGTTGTGATCTGCCCAACAATCGCTCTTCACTCACCTGCAGCGATCCATCGACCCAGCAATTCAAGGCGGCAGAACTCCAATCGATGTTCTTCAACTCTGATCTGTTCTCTGCAGGAATAGCTCAAAGCCAATTGGTACAAAGGGAAAAGCCTTAACACGACAATTCGACTCTTTGGGTCTTCTCTGAGCTGTTCAATTTTATAATATATAAAATTGTGCAATCAAATTAGAAAAAATCTTGCTGCCTACCTATATATTTCCCTTTCCCTTGTACTTCGACCCATCAAAGTTTTGTTTTCTTTACTTTGAAGTACTGCAGAGTCTTTGTGCGTCTGCTTTGAATCCCAACGATCTTCAGTTCGAAACAGAGAACGTTCATGTCAGATCTAGACATCCAGATCCAGACCTTTGACCTATTCAACTATTCAGAAGCAAAAGATGCTAAAACAGGTACAAAGGATTATGTACATCTTCATATACAACAAAGGAATGGAATAAAGTGCTTGACTACAATCCAAGGTCTTCAAAAGGATCACAATTATAATAAAATTCTTAAAGATACCAAGAAAGAGTTATGTTGCAATGGTATTGTTGTGCAGGATCTAGAGTTGGGGCAGGTTATCCAGTTTCAAGGTGATTAAAGGAAGAATATTTCTCAGTGCCTAATCAATGTTGGTTGGTGAAGTAAGACAAGATCAAGATCCATGGGTTTTAAAAGACTTATTTGCCCAAGAAGATCAGTTAAAAATGCATTAATGTGTTGTTTTTAGGTTTCAATTTGTACTTTTAATAGTACGTATGTACTGTTACTACTGTGTTGGTGATTGCCTCGTGTATTGGTGGCAGCGATTATTTTTCTTATTTTCTTATGGATTTTAATGCTCTAAGGAATGTTCTCTCCTAAATAAAATTGGGTAACATGTGTTGTCTGTAAACCTTTGTGCTCTTCACAACTCTAAATGTCAGAAAAGCTAGGAAATGTTTTTTCCAAAAGACTCAATTTTGTAATTAAAGTTAGAACAACTTGTTCACTTCAAAGCAGGGCATATTCATTTTATATTGAAGCATATCATTATGTCAAATTTTGAAAGTTTGGCAAATTTGGAATATTTGTAACTTGTAATCAAAGTGTCGATAAGAATCAAGTGAAATAATCTATCAATGACTTCTTTCATCGAAACTATAAGAGAGTCGACGCCAAACCCATATCGCTCTCTTTTGTAGTATGTGCAGTGTCTCGTGTGCTTGATACTCTCCAATTTTTGTTGTGTGCACTTGATAAGAAACTCATCATGTCTAAATTGGTAAACTTATTCACTAATTCAGACAAATTGGATGGACCCAAGAACTATAAGGCTTGGAGTCGTCACATGCAAAGAACATTAAATTTATAATAAGTTGTGGAAAGATGTATGTAGTGGTAATAAAGCTCCAATTAGACCTATTGATGCTAGAGAATTAGCAAAATGGGAATTGAAAGATGAAAAGGTACTTGCACTTTTGAGATCTTCTGTAACTGACAAAATGTTTGTACACATTGAGAATGCAACTAATCCCTGGATTGCATGGCAAATCTTAAATAAAATGTTTGATACTCGACCTAAATCAAAACAGGTTAATCTCCATACAGGTTAGACAAAGATTAGCTGAGGGGGGAGATGTTTTTGAGTACATCCCTTCTTTAAAAAATATCAGACAGGAAATAATAAAATATGGATTTAAGAATGTGGAAGAAAGTTTTATGACTTGAATTCTAATCAATGGTTTGCCGCCTCCTTATCAACATTTATTTAAAACTTTACCAACTACTAGCAAATTGGAGAATCAAACTTTTAATTCTCTTAGCTACTTGTTGGTCCAAGATGACAAGACCTTTGGTAAAAAGAAAAACTCAGGAGAAGATCTTCTCTTTACCAACTCAAAATAAGGAGAAAGCTCAAGAGGAAGAGGCACTTACAATGAAAATATCAGAGAAAGTGGCACACCCAATGAAAGTTCTAGAGAAAGAGGAAGATTCAATAATTCAAGAAACCAAGAGCATGGTCCTGGTCATGGTAGAAGCCAAGGAAGAGGAAGAAATGATTGAAATCAACAATATTTTAGGAGATCTCAAAATCCTCCTAACAACAATAATTAATCAGGAAAAGTTGAAGATATGACTCGAGTAAAATGCAAAAAATGTCTTCACATTGGGCATGCGGTAGAAGAGTGTACAACAAGGATTGAAAATATGCCCAAGAATAAGCAAATATTTAACTCCAACCAACATTCCAAGTCCAATGCTTCAACTTCAACTAAATATACAGATGATCAAGAGGATGGTTTTGAACATGTGTTGACAACTAATCAGGAGTTAGATTTTGTAGATTCAATTGTCACCAACAATCTAATGAGAAAGGATTACGAAGATGATTGGATACTAGATACAAGCGCTACTCAACATATGTGTTGCAAGAAAGACTATTTTTGGACGTATCATGATATGGAACTTAATGTAATTTTTTTGGCAAATGACACAACCCATACTCCTCAAGGAAAAAACTTAATCCACTTCTCTCTTTTAGGAATTGGTAAAATATTACTTTCCAATGTTTCATATGTTCCAACTTTTACAAAGAATTGGTTGTCCTTGGTCCTAATTAGACAAGAAGATCATCAAATTATCATGGAAGATGGTTTGATCAAAATCAATTCAATGAAGCACAATTTCAAAATAATAATGAAGGGTTATAAAGATACAAAACTTTTGAGGATACAAGACATAGTCATTCCTTACAAACAAAAATTTGGAGCATCAATGGATTTATCCACTAGCTCCGTAAGATTATGGAATTACAGATTTGAACATTTGAAATCTTAAGTAAAATTAGAACAAAAGAGATGGTTAAAGGGTTGCCTACTTTCAAAAAGAAAAGTTCCAAGTGTGAAGTATGTATAATTGGAAAACAAAAGAGGGATCATTTTCTCACAAGCAAATGGCGACCAAACAGATGTTTGCAACTTATACATAGTGACAATATAGTCTTATGGAATCTTCTCATGGTTGACGCAAATATTTCACTCTTTTCATTGATGATTTTGCAAGAATGCCTTGGTTATATTTTTTTAAGGATAAATCAAAAGCCTTTGAAAAATTCATACATTTTCAACGCTTACTTGAAAATGCCACCAAAGAAAAAATCGCCACATTGAGAACAGATAATGGGGGAGAATTCACTTCAAAAGATTTCAATGATTATTGCAAGAAAAATGGAATAAAAAAGCAACTAACAAATTTTTATACTCCACAACAAAAAGGGGTGAATGAATAGAACTCTAACGGGAATGGCAAGATCTATATTACATTTCAAGCGGTTAAGCACAAAATATTGAACAAAAACAGTTCGTACAGCTATCTATCTAGGGAATCAATCACCCACGTTAGCCTTAGATGGAATCACTCCATATGAAGCTTGTTATGGTACTAAACCTTTCAGTTAATCATCTTCGAGTTTTCGGCTTCACTTGTTATGCCTTGAGCTCCTAAAGAACAAATGACTAAGTTGGAAAATTGCAGTAAGAAATGCAAGCTTATTGGATATTCAAATGAAAAGAAAGGTCATTGGTTGCTATTTAGTGGAAAATTCATTATTAGTGAGGATGTTGTCTTTGATGAAATTAACAGTCAAACTACTGAAGAGATTGATAATCTCCTTAGTCACTTTGACTAAAAGACAAACTCATTAAAAAAACAAATTGGATTGAAAAAGACTTAGCCCCCGACATGAATGTTCAAGAGTGGCATAACTCTTCTTCATATGATGATTCTTCTTCAACACAGAACATATCAAATGTAGAAACAACACGGTAAACCAAAACAGTTCACACCACTACTCAACAATGTTCACACAAACAAACAAAATAAAACAGGAACTAAAAGATCCCATTCATCTCAATCCAATTTTGCCTTAATCACTTATCTTCCATTGAACCCACTACTTTTGTAGAAGCAATGACACATCAAGAATGGCAACAAGCTATGATGGATGAATATGATTCAATAATTGCAAATGGAACTTGGCAACTTGTTGATTGTTGAATAGATGTTAAACCCGTTGGTTGCAAATGGATTTACAAAATCAACTATAAAACAAATGGTGAGGTGGATAAGTATAAAGCAAGACTTGTGGCAAAAGGATTTGCTCAAAAAGAAAGCATAGATTGTGAAAAAACATTTGCACCAACAGCAAAGTGGAATACAATCGGAATGCTAATGAATTTGGTTGCACAGCATGGTTGGACACTTTTCACCAAATGGATGTTAAAAGTGTCTTTCTCAATGGTGACTTGAAAGAAGAAGTCTATATGACTCAACCCTCAAGTTTTGAAGTTGAAGGGTAAAAGCACAAAGTTTGCAAACTAATAAAAGCTTTATATGGCTTGAAATAGACACCTAAAGCATGGTATGCCAAAATGGATGAATACCTTCGACATGTTGGTTTTCATCACAGTGAATTTGAGGATACTTTGTATTTCGAGATTCAAGGTCAAAACTTATCCATTGTTCTTTATGTTGATGACTTAATAATTACATGGAATCATGAAGTTCACATCAAACAAGTGAAACAAGAACTTCAAAATGGGTTCAAAATGACTGACTTGGGGCCACCTCAATTCTTGTAGTGGAAATTTCTCAACAATCTCATCAAATCTTCCTTAGTCAAACAAAGTATGCAACAAAATTGTCGAAGAAGTTTGGCATGGAGGATTATAAACCCTCTCTTACACCTATGGAGCAAAACTTAAAACTTTCAAAATTTATATGGGGGAATTGGTGAATAGCACTAGTTATAAAAAGTTGATTGAAAGCCTCATTTATTTAAAAAATACTAGTCCAGATTTGTCATATGCAGTCAACATTCTTTTCAAATCCATGCAAGAACCTACAAAAATATGTAGCAAAATGCTTCTTTAGGTACTTTCAAGGTACAAAGGATTTTGGAGTTCTCTATAAAAGAGACAACTTTAGACTTGTTGGATATTCAGATGCAAATTTTGCAGGTGATATTGATGATAGAACATCAACTTCAAGTTATTTAATAAATATGGGTTTAGCAGCAATATCTTGGAGTTGTAAAAAGGAGGCTACAGTGGCAAACATGATTGATCTTAAAATGAAACACTGGATTCTCAGCCATCTTTATTCCTAATTGATTGTCAATCAATAAAATAGTTGGTCTTTTCTAAATAGCACCAAGATCCTGCAAAATTGTGCATAGCCAAACAATTTCACATGTTGCTTCTCAAGCTGAGATGTATTCC
>ML799482.1:241297-255994 GCA_009831015.1 Picea engelmannii | reverse complement strand
GAGAATGTTACAAGTGTGTGAGAGTGAGTTATCCACAATGGGGATCTACTCACTTATATATACAAGACCTGACACAACAATAGGTGTGTCTATTGGCACAATAGGGCCGACCTGTACAACTCAGAAATATAATTAATCTTTACACAATATTAATTATCTTTTACATGGTGGGGCCGACTTGTACCCTTCAAAAAACAAATTAGGGTTACAACAAATCTTACTCTTAGACAATATAGCAAGGGATCCACACATCCTCTAGTGCTCAGCCACTAGGGACACATCCACCTGTGCTCAACCACAGGGATGTCACTTTCAACAGATCTACTCAACTAAGTCCATAGGAGTACCATCTGGAGAGTCATCTCAAGTCGACTCAACTAAGTCCATAAAAGTCTGACTGGAGACCATCTCAAGTCGTCTCAACTCAATGTAGAGGAGCACGACAAGAGACCACACGTCATCTCAACTCAGTCCAAAGGAGTATGACACACCCATCACATGGGCTCTCTCACAAATCATCTCAACTCAGTCCAGAGGAGAACGACCTAGAGAATGTCCCATGAAGCTGCAATCAACAACAATGAGATTGTAGAGAAACTTCCACTCCAAGATAGTATCAAAGTGGCTCGAGTTAGTCATTTTGAACCCTTTTTGAAGTTCTTGTCTCACTTATTTGATGTGAACTTCATGATTCCATGTAATGATTAAGTCATCAACATAAAGAACAATGACAACCAAGTTTTGACCTTACATCTCGAAATGCAAAGTATCATCGAACTCATTGTGATTAAAACCAACATGTCTAATTTATTCATCCATTTTGGCATACCATGCTCTAGGTGTCTATTTCAAGCCATATAAAACTTTGATTAATTTGCAAACTTAGTGCTCTTGTCCTTCAACTTCAAAACCTGGGGTTGAGTCATATAGACTTCTTCTTTCAAATCACCATTAATAAATGAACTTTTAACATCCATTTGGTGAAATGTCCAACCATGTTATGTAGCCAAATTAATTACTATTATAATTGTATCCACTTTGTTGTTGGTACAAACGTTTCTTCGTAGTCTATGTCTTCCTTTAGCGCAAAGCCTTTTTCCACAAGTCTTGCTTTATACTTATCCACCTCACCATTTGTTTTATATTTGATTCTGTAAACGCGTTTGCAGTCGATGGGTTTAACATTTGTTAGACAATCAACAAGTTTCCACACTCCATTTGCAATGACCGAATCATATTCATTTACCATGGATTGCCACCATTCTTTATGCTTCATTGATTCCACAAAAGTGGTTGATTCAATGGAAGCATGAGTGAAAAAGGCAAAAATTGATTGAGATGTAGTAGAACTACTAGTTCGTGTTTTGTTTTGTTAATCTGGGTGAACAGATTTAAGCAGTGGTGTGAACCATTTTGGTCTATTGTGTTGTGTCTGTGGTGATGTTTCTACATTTGATCTATCTTGCGAATCATTATCTAAAGAAGAGTTATCCACCTCTTCAACATTCATGTTGGGGCTAAGTCTTTTCCAATCCAAATTGGTTTTCTTTGATGAATTGTTATATCTTGAGTTAGTGTTTCTCCAAGTGACTAAGGAGATTATCAATCTCTTGGAAAATTTGATTTTTTGTTTCATCAAAGACAACATCCCAACTAATAATGAATTTCCCACTAGATAGTAACCGATAGCATTTATTTTCATCTGAATATTCAATAAGCATGCATTTCATACTACCATTTTCCAACTTGGTCATTTTTTTTTAGGAACTAAAGCATAGCAAGTGGAGCCAAAAACTCGAAGATGTTTAACTAAAAGTTTAGTACCATACCAAGCTTCATATGGAGTGATCTCATCTAAGGCTAATGTGGGTAATCGATTCCTTACATAGACAGCTATATAAACTGTTTTTGCCCAACATTTTGTGCTTAACCCATTGAAATGTAAGATAGATCTTGTCATTCCCATTAGAGTTCTATTCATTCTTTCTGTGACCCCATTTTGTTGTGGAGTATAAGAATTTGTCAACTAACTTTTTATTCCATTTTTCCTACAATACTCATTGAATTCATTTGAAGTAAATTCTCCCCCATTATTTGTTCTCAATGTGGCAATATTTTCCTTGATGGCGTTTTCAACAAAGCGTTGAAATTGTATGAACTTTTCAAAGGCTTATGATTTATCCTTCAAAAAATTATAACCAAGTCGTTCTTGTAAAATTGTCAATGAAAAGAATGACATATTTGAATCCACCAAGAGAAGATTCCATAGAACCATCAATGTCACTATGTATAAGCTACAAACATATGTTTGGTCGCCATGTACTTGTGAGAAAAGGATCCCTATTTTGTTTGCCAATGATACATGCTTCTCACTTAGCAGTTTTCTTTTTTAAAGTAGGCAACCCTTTAACCATCTCTTTTGTTTTAAGTTTACTTAAGCTTTCAAAGTTCAAATGTCCAAATATGTAATGCCATAATCATAAGGAGTTGGGGAATAAAACCACCGATGCTGCAAATTCCTCTTTGTGAGCAATGACTATGCCTTGTCTCCTCAAAAGTTTTCCATCATCGTAACCCTTCATTACTGATTTGAAATTGTGTTTGAATGAATTGATTTTGATCAAGCCATCTTCCATGATAATTTGATGATCTCCTTGTCTAATGCAGACCAAGGACAACAAATTTCTTTTAAAGGTTGGAACACACCAAACATTGAAAAGAAATATTTTACCAATTCCTCGAAGAGAGAAGTGGACTGAGCCTTTTCCTTGAGTATGGGTTGTGTCAACTACCAAATAAATTAGATTAAGTTTCGTTTCTTGATATGACCAAAAATAATCTTTTTTGTAGCAAATATGTCGAGTAGCCCATGTATCTAGTATCCAATCATCTTCATAATCCTTTCTCATCAACTTGATGGTGGCAACTAAATCTGCAAAGTCGATCTCCGGATTAGTTGTTCACACATATTCAAAAGAATCTTCTTAATTATCTGCATATTGAGCTGAAGTTGAAGCATTATACTTAAAATGTTGTTTAGAGTTGAAAATTTGTTTATTCCCAATGCGGAAACATCTTTAGCACTTTACTTGAGTCATATCTTCACCTTTTCCTCATTGATTATTTTTGTTAGGAGAATCTTGAGATCTTCTAAAATATTGTTGATTTTGGTTGTTTTTTCATTTTCCAATGTGTTAAAAACAATGACAAAACAAGTCTGACATTAGTGCACTCTTTGCTAATGATAACCCCCAAATGAAATGTTGAGACTAATACAAGAATGGTGCCCAACATCCACCAAATAATCAATGTTCCACAGGAACACATCCCGCAAGGTCAAGGGCATGCCCATCGTCGTTCCCACACCCCCCATTTTGCTAAACTCGGCAAAACGCACATAAAAACATTTCGCCAATGTGAAGGACATATTTCGCAAAATGGGGGGGCATTTTTCACATGTTTACACAGTAAACATTTAAATTCATTGTTCTGCTAAACTTATTAATTTTGTGTTGAGATTTGGGTACCTTGGAAAGTGGTCCCCTTGTGGTTGTGGGCTTCTAACCACAAGAGGGAAATATTTGACCCATTGTGCCTTATACTTTATGTCTAATTTCACTTTGACATTTTCCTAAGTCAAAAGGGTGAAATTTGTCGCTTGAGGCAAAAGTGACTATTAATTCACTTTGTGGGTGAAATGGGAGACATGAAGTGAGCTATGGAAACTTAACCCAAAGTGGGTTTTGAGTTGAGGTTCTTTTGGAGAGATCTCAACCTTTGATTAGGGATGGCTTGGGATGATCCTAGCCATCCACTTTTTAGGTTTCCTTATGATTCCTTAAGAAGGGCGCATAGGGCATTTGGAGGCTTATTCACTTGTATGTTCACCAAGAGAGTTTGGAGAAGGGAAAGAGGATGAGAATGGAAGCATTGGAGGAGGAGAGCGGACACCATCTTTCATGGAGGCTTAGGTCCTCATTATTTGTTGGTATTGGTTATTGTTGCTTGGAGGAGGGCACACTTGTAGAGGAGGGCACACCACTAGCAGGTAATAGGACTTGTGCTATCTCAGATCTGTTTGGCTCATGTTGGAGGAGACACACAAGAGCACATTCGTGTGGAAGGGATTCTTCATTGGACCAAGGAGGAAGGAGGGTGCATCACTTCAATGGATAGCAACAAGGGAAGAGGGCGCACTAAGCTTGGGCGCATTTCTCTTCTTGGAACTCCAAAGCTTCTCGTGAGGAGTTGCTATTGTAGCAGGTTCCATTGTATTAGCTTACTTGTTGTATTCACTACTTAAGATCATCATTATATATACTTTCATTCCAAACTGGTTTTCCCCAGGGGGTTTTATCCAGAGTCATGTTGACCAAAAATACTTGTGTTCATTTCATGCATGCTTAGAGTATAGATCAGCTTGTTAGAGTGGTAAAGATCAAGAGGAGTGTTATTTGTTTTGAGTATATTGCATGTGCTATCATTGGGGTATGAAAACACTTGCAAGGGCACCTCAAAATAGCACTTAACCATAAAAATTATGAGCAAAAAGTTACTTGACTGTTTGCCGTCCTAAAACAGCAGCAAAGGACAGTTTTGGAGATTGAAACTTAGAACCAAATTTCAGGTCAAGGACAGACCTGTTTTGGCAGCCTCATAGTACCTCGAATTTCTACATTTTGCACATTTGGGCTCCCTTGGACTCTAATATCTAGAACAAAATACATTAGTCACCTTTTGTTGTTTCAAGACCTAAGCAACATCATGTTACTTGATTGATATAACCAACTGTTCACAAATTTGAAATTGTGTGTGCATTAAATGCAAGCAGCAGATATTAATTGAAATCAAGGTTCCCAATCATGTACTATTAGAAATATCACAGCAAACAGAATTATTCATAACAATTAAACACAAAAAATAAATAACACCATGCATCAAGTACAACTATTCCCCTGATAGAATCAGAATATGTTTTATAAAAATAGTGCCATTCATAATGCACTGTTCAGAAACAGGTAAACAGACAATCTTGAATTATTTGGTATAAATCTATTGTCAAGTAAGATGCAAAGCCCACCTATGCATTGTGAACCAGACTATTCAGGCCTCAAAATCCATAGAAGAATATAAAATTCTACCAATACTCCTTCCTAGATAAAATAGGTTAGATCATGACCTCTCCAGATGGTATTCGGGTATCAGGTATGACAAGTGCTCCAGCAGCAACCATTGCATTTTTTTCCACAACTACTCCATCAAGTAAAGTTGCACCCATTCCAACAAAGGCATCATCATCAATAGTACAGCCATGCAGTACAGCGCTGTGACCTGTCTAAATAATTCAGTCATATTGAAAGAATAGCATCAGTCAAACATCACTTTAGCCACGCTTCTGAAAAAGAAATTCAAACACTAACAAAAACTACCCATAAAGATTCTGACAAACTGAAAATGGATGGATCGGCATGAAAAACAGCTATGGAACCTAAAATATATCAGTCAGACTTTTCACTTGCCATCAACCATACATTTATATATTTTACATTATTGTCTCTCTCAAAATTAACACACTTGAAAAATGAAATATTATATGATATAGAAAATCAGGCACTGCATGATGGAAGCTATCCCTGTATTACTTCTGACAATTGAAAAAGGATAGATTGTCATCATAAATGGTCAAAATGCATGGCATATACAGCTAAGCTTTTTATTTGCCATCAAACATACACTCCTAACCTTCCCTTTGTCTTTCTATGAGAATCCGCATGCTTGATAAGAAGAACATCAGTAAAATAAATCTTGTGACTGTCATTAGAAAAAAAAAAGGTAAAACATTGGGTCAGGTCTCTGATACAACACTCCATCAGAACTAAGCAGTAATTTTGAGATAATTGTACTACTAAAGGGAATTACTTCCTTTACTCTATCTTGTTTGACTTTCAGTACAATTCAACACATTAGGTCCTACAACCTTGTTAATTTTGGCAGTTTCTCTACAAATGTAGACTAAATGTACATGAAAGGGGTTAAAAGAATGAAAAACCATCCATGTTGGAAGCCAGGCACTCAAACCAACTCTTGACAGCCAGCTAATCAATCACCTAGTAAAGTTAGGCAGAGTATACAAAAGCAAACCACATCAAAGTGTAGCTTAAGAGATCCAGCTCCATACTACATGATTAAAAACAAAAAAGAAGGAAAGAAAACTTTGGAAATCGTAGGAATTACAAGAGAGGATTTCCTTACCAATGGTAACATTGCTGCCAATTATAGTTGGAAGGACACTTCTACTAACATTTGTTTTTGCCACATGGACAAGGGTGTGGTCCTGTATATTTGTTCCAGACCCAACTGAAATGCTATTAACATCTCCTGCAAAACAATAAGTGTTCAAATAAGAATAATAAATGGCTTAATATTGCTGTCCTAGGTAATTTAGTCTAACAAAGTCTCATTCAGTTTTAAGAACTCTAAATTTCTGAGGCACTGTCACAGGAAACTAATGTTTGGAACAAAAGCAATCTTTCTCCACTTGGAAACTAAGTTCACAGAAGTATGAGTGCAGGTGCAGGTGCCAGTGAGGGAGCAGGTACAGGATCGACATATTTCCAAATTTTAGGAATCAGGGAAGAGTCAAAGTACAAGTTACAAAAATATATCTATGTGCAAAATACAGACAATATATAACTTGTATCAATTATAATGATACCACCATTAAATTTTAAAAACAATTTGTCATTTTTGAGGCCAAGGCTGGGAAGGCTTGATTTTTGCACACTTTTCATGTTTGTTGGGAGAATTTCAGAATTTTCTACTTCTTTCTAAAGATCTTAGAAAAAAATTGGGAAATGCATCATATATTATTTCATGGAACAAAGAGAGTTACAGTGATCTAACAGGATTACAAGGAAATTTCCATCCCAAAAATGCCAGAATTGCTAGCATATGAGCCTGTGCTTCAGTAGAAGGGATAAATCATAAAACATACACTGTTCATGTGTATTGGAAGAATGTCAGAATTTTCTATGCCTTTCTAAAGATTTCAGAAAAAAAAATGCGCAATGCATTATATATTACCTTGTGGAACAAAGAGGATTACAGCAATCTAACAACAGGATTACAAGGCAATTTCCATCCTAAAAATGCCAGAAATGCTAGCATATGAGCATGTGCCTCAATAGGAGGGATAGACATACACTTTTCATGTTTATTGGAAGAATTTCAGAATTTTCTATGCCTTTCTAAAAATTTTAAAACAAAATTTGAGAAATGCATCATATATTAATTCATGGAACAAAGAGAGTTACAGCAATCTAACAAAATTACAAGGAAGTTTATGTCCTAAAAATGTCAGAAATGCTAGCATATGAGCATGTCCTTCAATAGGAGGGATAAAACATATATATGGACCAAACTGAATTCGACTTTAACAAACAAAACCAATTCCTGCTTAACAAAGCCTTAATTCCATTAAGCAAAAAGAGGGTGGTTTCTCATCAAAAGTAGCCTTACACTAGTATTTCCACATCAAGCCAATAGCAGAGAGCCAAACCGGGTGTCATAAATATTTGCATCTGTTCCTAATCATTCAAGTGTCCTCAAGGACAGAACCATTGCAAGAAAGAGAAGCAATTAAAAAATAGTTAAATTCAGCCTAAAACAATAGCCAAAATGTCTTAGCAGACAGGCATCTCCAAAAGACATGCTCAACAGTTTCATCTTTACCACAAAGCATGAGTGCAGCATTGTAAACACCAACTTTTTGAGGCCTGGGGTGAGATTGATACAACCCATATGGAAAACAACAGATAATATGAAAGGCCAAACTCAAAGCAACATGTGCAAGTCATTGTTGACCTCATTTAAGAGGTCATCAATTTGAGGAAGATATGTCCTCATCATTCAAGTGTCCTCAAGGACAGAACCATTCCAAGAAAGAGAAGCAATTGAAAAATAGTTAAATTCAGCCTAAAACCATGGCCAAAAAGTCTTAGCAGACAGGCATCTCCAAAAGACATGCTCAACAGTTTCATCTTTACCACAAAGCATGCGTGCAGCATTCTAAACACCAACTTTTTGAGGCCTGGGGTGAGATTGATACAACCCATATGGAAAACAACAGATAATATGAAAAAGGCCAAACTCAAAGCAACATGTGGAGGTCATTGTCGACCTCATTTAAGATGTCATCAATTTGAGGAAGATATGTCCTTTTCAACTTCTGCCTGGGTTCAGCTAATGAAAACATAAAAAAACAGGTTTTGGGTGTTTCTAATTCTTTTTTTTCTTCTGAAATATATTTTTAAACGCCATTTTCTCACAAAACTTCTGAAGCTATTGAACAATAACATTAGCAGACATCTATGCTAAAGCAGATGGAGCTGGTGAGTGAGGAGAAAATGGTAGCCATTATTATTGGTCAGGAATACATGAGGCATGCTTGATGTTGGCCTACTATTATACTGCAGTGTAAATAGTGCTGCACTTTACTGCCATTTTCATAATAGAAAAGCTTATTTCAATTTATTTAAAAAACTTCCTCCCTGTGTTGTGCTTCTAACAAAATTCAAGCAAACTGCATCAGAAACAGAAATGTATTGGGAAAAAAGGCTCTAAAATGCACTCAGAATGGGAAAGCTATTTCAAACAATTTTACACAATGGAATTTAAGTTACAGCACTCCAAAAGAGGCAGGAAAGAGAAGAAAGACATAATAAAAATCTGATGAACCTATATTGTTAAGTTTTGGTACCTTGGGAAGTGGTCCCTAGTGTTGTTGATGTGCCTAACACTAAAGGGGGAAAAGTACCCCTCCCTCACTTTACTTTATGTTATAAAGTCAAAGTGATTTTATAAACTCATTAATGAGAAAAGTGACTAAGGAAACTTAAGAAAAGGGGGAGATTTAATCTCCACCCTTGATCTTAGAAAGCTAAGATTAAATGAGATAACAAAAAGCAAAGGGAAGAGGAGAAGGGGATACATTGTTCACTTCAGAGAGTGAAGAGAAGAAGGAGGGGGCAAGGAGAAAAGAAGAGGGCGCACTTGCTGAGAAGAGGACGTGGATTCCTAGGAAGCTTGATGTCTGGTGCAGGGTGCTTTTCCGATTGTTTGCTGTCTGCTGTGAATGCTGAAAGGACAGCAGTAAATACAGGAAAAGAGGGCGTGATTTTCAAGGAGGCTGCTGGTTCAAACTTCAGGAAAAGTTGGCTCGATTTTCAAGGGAGATTAGGCAGCTATCTTGAGATAAGTTGGTTGTAATCTCTGCTGTAATATTTTTCCTATAAGCTCCATAATAAATTTCCTCTTCACTGGTTTTCCCCTTGGAGGTTTTTCCAGGGTCATTGTTGACCAAAAATCTTTGAGTAAAATTTCTGTGGTTTGTTTATTTTATTATCAGCATTTAAGTGAAAAAGATCAAGAGATGTATCTCATGTTTAACGACTGTTAAAAGACTAATTGCTGGACAGCAAACTTTTCCTAAATTAAACCTTATAATAGCAGCATTAATGAGCATGATATCAGCATTGGAGGCAGTCTTCAGTCTGTCCTAAAACAGACCTGTAAGTGACCATCAAACAGTCCCAAAACAGTGTCAAAGACATACCTGTGTTGGCAGCCTCTAAAGGCCTCAAAATTCTTCATGGTATCAGAGCCTAAGGGCACAAAAGGGCTGGTATAAGTTGCAGACATTAGACAGAATTTTAACTCCCCTTGACAGCAGAGTTCTTTGGTATTTTTATCATCAGTTGGCAGCCATGTCAATTGGAGGGTTGAGGGTGGAGGATAGGCTAGCTGGGGCCGGCAATTGGCCTCCCTGGAAGGCTAAGATAGTTTTGATTTTGGAGGGTGAGCTATGGGACATTGTGGAGGGTCCTGTGGTTCCTCCTGCAGATGCAGTGCTCTTGGCAGAGTTTGGGAAGAGAAACCTCAAGGCCAATAGGACTATCCTAGATGCAATTAAAGACCATATTATTCCTCATGTTTCGGGTAAGGACTTTGCATTTCAGATGTGTCGGTCCTTGTGTAGTCTTTACCAGAGCCCAAACCAAAACCGGAAGATGGTGCTCCAGGAGAAATTGAGGAGCACTAAGATGACTAAGACTGCTTCGGTCGCCTCATTCCTCACGAGGTTTTCACAGATTCGTGATGAGTTAGCAGCTGTGGGGGAGGTAGTGGCGCCATCAGAGTTGGTGGGGGCAGCCTTAAATGGCTTCTCCAAACCATGGGAGAGCTTTGTATGAGGCATTGTAGCCAGAGAGCATATGCCTAGTTGGGAGAGGCTATGGGATGATTTATATAGAAGGAGCTCAGGATTGGCTCAAGATCTACTAGTCAGCAGCGTGGTGGGGATGATGGTGAGAATCTTGCTCTTTCTGCAAAGGGCAAGAAGAAGACCAAGAAGGGTCCCAAGGGTGGGGCCAAGCCGCAGCAGAAGGGAGGTGAGCAGCAAAGAGATATGAGCAAAGTTAAATGCTTTGCTTGTAACAAGATGGGGCACTGTGTTGAACAATGTCCCAACAGGAAGAAGAAGAAGAAGCAGGGTGGTACAGCAGCATCAACTGAGGAGGATGAGTTCGCCTCTCAGTTTGAGAGGGAGATGTCCTTTCTTGTCAGTCTGTCTACAGTTGAGACACCATCCAGTGTGTGGTACATAGACAGTGGAGCATCCAATCATGTGTCTAGTGTTAGAGAGCATTTTACTGATCTTACAGAGTTGGGGATCAAATTGGAGATAGTGCTTGGGAATAACACCATAGTCAGGACTCAAGGCCGTTGGGCGTGGCACTGTTTCCTTTTAGAGGGATTGGGACTCGTGATGAGAAACTGTACAAACTCATCTTTCAGCCATTACATGCTTTGGCTAGTAGCAACAACAGCAGTCAATGGTGTGAGCTTTGGCATAGGAGGATGGCCCACTTGCATCATGGAGCTCTGAGGGTGTTGAGGGACATTGTGACAAGATTTCCACAGTTCGGCAGTGAGCATCAGGAGGTTTGCAAGGGGTGTGCTCTTGGGAAGTACACCAAGACTGTCTTTTTGAGCAATGACAGTAGATCAACTAGGATACTTGATTTGGTACACTCTGATGTGTGTGGGCCCATGTCATCAGTCTCCTTGGGTGGATGTGAGTACTATGTGACATTCATTGATGACCACTTCGGGAAGACCTCGATCTATTTCCTGAAGACCAAGAGTGAGGTCTTCAAGAGGTTCCAGGAGTTTAAGGCTCTTGTGGAGAACCAGATAGGGAGAAAGATCAAGGTCTTGAGGTCGGACAGTGGGGGTGAGTATACCTCCATAGAGTTTAGAGACTTCTACACACAAAAGGGTATTAGGAGACAGCGGACCGTTCCTTACAACCCCCAACAAAATGGGGTTGCTAAGAGGAAGTGAACATGGCTATTGTTGGTGCAGCAAGATCTATGTTGCATGATCAAGGGTTACCATTTTTTCTTATGCGTTGAGGCTTGCAGTACTGCAGCGTATCTGCAGAACAAGAGTCCACATAGAGCTCTAGGGAGCAAGACTCCTGAGGAGGCCTTCACTGGGAAGAGGCCAAATGTTGGACACCTTCGCATATTTGGGTGTCTAACTTTCTCTCATGTCCCTTTTGAGAAGAGGACAATGTTGGATCCCGCAGCAAAGAAGGGGATCCTAGTTGGATACAGCGGGATCTCAAAGGCCTATCAAATCTACATAACAACACTGAGGAGACTTGTTGTGAGGAGAGATGTTAGATTCGAGGAGGATAGAGCCTTTCGGAGATCTTGTGAGTTGAGAGACAGAGTTGAGGAGGTCCCATAGATGCAGGATGATACATCATAGGGGACACAGCCACAAGTGTCTATTACACAGAGTTCAGGGGTGACTGGTCCACCCAATACAACTACAGGATCATAGGTGTCTAGTACACAGACCACAGGTGCACGTGCTTCAGGATCTCAGACATCTATGGTGAGATCTATGGATGAGACTAAGGGGCTTGAGGGTACTGCTCCACAAGAAGTTACTTCAGGGAAGAGGAAACCAAGATGGTTTCAGGAGACCTTGAAGGAAGCCAAGGAGTATGTTGGTGAGCCCCAAAAGTTGATGACAGAGAGTAGAGCAGCGAAGAGGTTTGGTTCATACTTGGCCATGGTGACTAGCATCACATATTCCGAGCCCACTACTTTTGAGCCGATAGCGGACCAGCAAATCTAGAGAGATGCCATGCAAGAGGAGTATGATTCCATTATGTGGAATGATGTGTGGGAGGTGGTGCCTAGACCAAAGGGGAAGTCAGTGGTGACTTCCAGGTGATTGTACAAGATTAAGTATGTTGCAGATGGCAACATTGAGAAACACAAGGCTTGATTTGTGGCGAGAGGATTCTCTCAGGTTGAGGGGATTGACCATGATGAGACATTCGCACCAGTTGCGAAATATACTTCCATCAGGAGTATTATGGCCATTGCAGTAGAGATGGGTTGGAAGATCCATCAGATGGATGTGAAGATAGAATTTATGAATGGGCTTATAGAGGAGGAGGTAGACATTGAGCAGCCACAGGGGTTCGAAGTGTTTGGGAGAGAGTCTCATGTGTGCCTCTCGAAAAAGGCACTGTATGGTCTGAAGCAAGCTCCACGAGCTTGGTATTCCAGGATTGACTCTTACTTGTTGCAGATGGGATTTGAGAAGAGTGAGGTGGATCTGAATCTCTATTACATTGTTTGTGGAGAGGATACTCTTATTCTTATCATATATGTTGATGACTTGTTTATCATTGGAGGGGAGGAGCTCATAGTTGATTGAAAGAGGGGTCTTGCTTCAAAATTTGAGATGAAGGACATAGGACTGATGCATTATTCCTTGGGGATGGAGGTTTGGCAAGAGGATGGGCATGTCTTTCTGGGACAGGGGAAGTATGCAGCGAATATTCTGAGCAGATTTCAGATGGAGAATTGGAGACCCATGTCGACACATATGGTCACCAATGGCAGGAAGCTTAGTGCTTCTAAGTCCGAGTTGCTGGATGCTACGAGATATCATCAGTTGGTTGGTTTGTTGATGTATCTGGTCAACACTAGACCAGATATTTGTTTTGTTGTGAACACTCTCAGTCAATATAAGGTAGAGCCTAGGAGAGTGCATTGGATATCAACAAAACATGTTTTGAGGTACATAGCAAGGTCGGTGGAGTATGGTTTGGACTACGTCAGAGGTGATGGGGTCAGGTTGATTGGCTATAGAGCCTCAGACTGGGCAGGATGTGTAGTTGACGAGAAGAGCACTTCAAGGTGTTGTTTTGGGTTAGAATCAGCAGTTGTTTCCTAGTTCATCCGGAAATAGAAGTCAGTGGCATTAAATTATGTTGAGGGGGAGTATATGGTAGCTAGTCAGGCCAGTTGCCAGGCTATTTGGCTTCGCAAGTTATTGGTTGGTCTATTTTGTCATGAGTTGAGGCCTATTGTGATTCACTGTGATAATCAGAGTTGTATCAAACTCTATGAGAATCCAATCTTTCACGACAGGTCAAAGCACATAGAGATCATATACCACTTCATCTGTGATTGGGTTTAGAGAGGAGCAGTTCAGCTCGAGTACATATCTACTAATGAGCAGATTGTTGTTTTTTTTATATGAGATGTGATCGATGTATTATTACAATGATGAGTGTTCCATATATAGGGAACATATGGTGACCGTCCATGAAAGGATGCATGCCTTGGATAATCAATAACTATTTATTATTATCATTTACTTATTATATATAGTATTTAATAATCAATAATTATATTATTAATTATTAATCTAAGAGAATGTCTTCCCGATGTTGTCCAAACATCAACACTCCCTCTCAACGAGGGAGACATTCTACATCGTGCCAAGCTTGTCTATGAAGTATACAAACTTCACCCTAGACTCATGACATTTGTCTGTCAATCTTGGGAGACGTCTCTCTCCCACTTGAACCGAGGAGAAACTCCTTTTGCGGCTCTCCCTTTTGAGTCAATTGACTCTCTATGAGATCGGGCTCACTCTAGGTCCGCATGTAATAGCATATAGCATCTTGAGTCTTTATCATTCCTTGTCAAATCACCATGACTAGGACAAAGACCACACCAGGATCTTTCACCACATGTACACACCTGTGAGTGAATGTCAGCCTGATGCTAACTGACACGTGGAAAGCACTTCAAGCACCTTGAGTCCATATTATTCCTTGTCATGATCAAGGAAGGACTACGCCTGGGCCCATTTACCACAAGTGCACCTTTATGATAAATGTATCCTGTCTCCCTTGGTTTGCAGCCCAATCTAGGAGAAGGTATGCCCGATGTTGAAACATCAACACTCCCTCTTAGCTAGGGAGGTATCTTTCCACAGTAGTACACAACTACTATCTAGTGGTACACAACCACTGCTAGTAGCACACAGCGACTATCTAGTGACACACAGTCACTGACAGTGGTACACAACCACTATAGTAGTACACAACTATTGTCCAGAGACACACAATCTCAAGCAATAGTATACAACCATTGTAGTAGCATACACAAACACTGTAGTGTTGAAATTCTGAGGTCCTATGAGGCTGCCATCTAAGGTCTGTCCTTGACCTTAGTATGGCTCTAAGTTTCAACTGTATGGCTGTCTTCTTTTGCTGTTTTAGGACAGCAAACAGTCATCCCACTTTCTGCTCAATGT
>ML799482.1:215029-236679 GCA_009831015.1 Picea engelmannii | reverse complement strand
TATTTCACTTTTGACTTAAAACTCCTAAGTCAAAGTGAAATTAGGATCATAAAGTAAAGTATGAGGGTAAAAGTCTTCCCCCTTTGTGCTTAGAGACTCATAAGCACATGGGGACCACTTTCCAAGGTATCCAAATCTCAACATGTAGTAGTACACAACTATTGTTGAGAGACACATAGTCTCCGCCATTGGTACACAACCATTGTAGTAGCAAAAGGTCTGTCACACATGGCACTCCCATGTGGAATTCTAGAGGCTACTCCCTCTAGAAACACTAGGGTCAACTCCTTTGACATGTCCTCATGTGCTCTCCACAAGGGACGTTGCGCTATAATCCCAAAACCACTTATCCCTTCTCGCATAAGTGTCCCACTTATCCCTTCTCGAATAAGTGTCCTCACAGATCAACTCAACTCAGTTCACAGAGGAGTACGATCTGGAGAATGTTTGTCACACATGGCACTCCCATGTGGACTTCAAGAGGCTACTCCCTCTAGAAACACTAGGGTCAACTCCTCATGTGCTCTCCACATGGGACGTGTCCTCATGTGCTCTCCACAAGGGACGTTGAGCTATCCCTTCTCGGAAAAGTGTCCTCACAGATCAACACACTTATCCCTTCTCGGATAAGCCCAAACCCACTTATCCCTTCTCGGATAAGTGTCCTCGCAGATCAACTTAACTCAATCATGGAGGAGTACGATCTGGAGAATGTCTCAAGAAGCTGCAAACATCAACATTCCCTCTCAGCGAGGGCGGCATTCTTTGCCACGCCAAGTTTGTCACGGAAGTACTCGAACTTCGTCCTAGTTTGGTAAGAACGTCAACAACTTGCTCATCTGTAGGAAGGCACTGCACTAGTACTTCCTTCCTCTACACCATGTCTCGAAATAACAATGGAATCCAACACATGTCCAGATAAATCTACAAGGAGTTTGCGAAGCCCCACTACTTCGCGGACTGCCACACTCAATGCAACGTACTCTGCTTCTGCGATGCTCAAGGCCACATAAGTCTGTTTCCTGCTACACTAGGAAACCATGGCAGATCCCAAAGTGAAGCAACACCCAGAGGTGCTCTTCCTGTCCATTGCGCTCCCTGCCCAATCAGAGTCAATATATCCCTGCAATCTCATATCAAAACTGGAAGTATATCTCAGACCATGTCCAATTGTGCCTCGCAAGTATCTCAACACATGCATCGCAGCAATCCAGTGTCTGTCTCCGCTGACTCGTAAACTGGCTAAGTGTACTCACTGCATAACAAATATCTGGTCTGGTGTTAACCAAATACATCAATGATCCAATCAGTTGTTTGTACAGAGTTGGATCAATTTCTTCAGAATTAGAAGAAGGCACACTTAGTTTCTTCAAAGTCATCACCATTGGTGTAGCCATGAGTTTCAATTTCATCATCCCAAACTTCTTCAATATCTCAATTGTGTACTTCCCCTGACTCGGGAAGATCTCATCAGTTCTTTGCCACACCTCTAGTCCCAAGAAGTAGTGCATCATACCAAGGTCCTTCATCTCAAACTTAGAGGCCAACGCATACTTGCATTCAACAATAAGGCTCTATGTACCGGTGAGGAATAAATCATCAACATAGAGGACCAAAATCAAGGACTCACCATTAACAATCTTGTAGTACAGGCTAGGATCGACAACAGTTTTGTTGAAGCCCAAAATCATCAGGTGTCGATCAATCCTCGCATACCAAGCTCGAGGTGGTTGCTTGAGTCCATACAATGCTTTCTTCAACCTGCACACATGAGACTCCTTCTCATGTATCACGAAACCATTTGGTTGCTTGATGTATGCTTCTTCCTCAATCTCTCCATTGAGAAAGGTTGTCTTTACATCCATCTGATGTACTCTCCAAAGTCCAACCCATGGATGTTACAGGGGAAATAATCATTTGGATAGAAGTGTATCAAGCAACAGGAGCAAATGTCTCCGTATAATCTATTCCCTCCACTTGAGAGAATCCTCTAGCAACAAATCTCATTGTGTGCCTCTCGATGCTCCTGTCAAATGTGTGTTTGATCTTGTAGATCCATTTGGAAGTCACTACAGACTTCCCCTCAGGTCTCGGAATAATATCCCACACATCATTCTTCATGATGGATTGATACTCCTCCATCATGAAATCTCTCCATACTGGATGACTAGTTGCCTCCTCATAACAAGAAGGCTCAAAATGAATGATGTGGCTCATAGCTGCGGCATAGCATGAATATCTCTGAGGTCTCTTGCTCACTCGAAAGGTACCATGAGGCGTTGCATATCTTTCTGCCTCCTGCAGACTCTGACGAGCCCATGTAGGTCTCTTCCGACCTACTGCAATATCTCTAGGAACATCAACTGGAGCTACAAGATCAACGAGATCAATTGGATCACTCTTCATATGAGATCCTCCAAATCTCACAAAGGATACATCCTCCTCAAAGGTAACATCTCTGCTCACCTCAATCTGTCTCTAACCAGGGATGTAGACCCGGTATGCCTTCGAAGACTCATTGTACCCCTCAAATGTACCCTTTCTGCCTAAAGGGTCTAACTTGATCCTTTTCTCCTTGGGTACATGAATGTATATTGGACACCCAAATATCCTGAAATGTCCAACCTCGGGCTTCACTTCGGTGAAGGCCTCCTTGGGCTTCGTGTTCCTCAAAGTCTTATGAAGACTTCTGTTCTGAACATACACTGTAGTCATGGATGCCTTTGCCCACAGAAACATAGGTAAATGTTGATCATGCTAAGTCATCTTGGACCATACTTGATATATCGAGGTTCCCTCATAAAACCAATGTCTCAGGAAGCTGAAAAACATCAACACTCCCTCTAGAGTTGGAGGTGACTCCTCCTCTGTCTCTACTCCCTCTAACACTGAAGGTAGCTTTTCCTCCTCCTCTAGAGGTAACTCAATCTCTTCTCCCTCTTTGAGAATGCCTCTACATACGTTGGAACTGTTGCCATGCCTGCTTCCTCAACATCTCATGGCTCGACTCATGTATTGGGACTGCTACACCTGCTCCCTCTGAGTCTCATAATGTGTTTGCCTCCTCTACTGGATCTACCATAGTTGTGTTGCAGTCGGTCTTGACTCGTATCCATGATCATTGGAACTGTCTCTGTTATCTAGCATGGCCCATCCTGGGAGGTACATTGCTCCTAGAGACTTCCTGTCTTTGAGCATCATGTCTAGCAATGTCTCTCCTTGATATCATGTTGTAAGGTCTTTCCCTCCATGTCTGCCTCCTGCAACCGTCATTATGGCTCCTTCTCAGAGCTATTACCTATGACCTTCTCGAAACAAGAAACAAGAAACAAGAACAACAAAAAGCATCTCCTAGAGGAGATCAATTTATCTTGTGCACAACTATATACAATGACCCTCCAAATAATATGTCTTCTACTATGACCAACACACATCAATCATATACTCGATGTCATACGACTACCAACACACATCCATCATATACTCGATGTCATACGGCTAACAATGTTGATTTTCTAGTACAAGCACAATTTTCCGCAAGTGGTAATTACTTCCAATCATATACGATATTACTTTAGTAAACACTAGAACATCATTAAGTAACTCGGAAAATTTCAACTTCTTAATCTCTTCCTTGGATCACTTATCCCACGTGTGAGAGAAAAAATATGTGTCTATTGTTGTATCTTTCAAGTGTCTTTTTATAGTAATATTAGATTGATCCAAAAAAATACACATCTCTTTGAAAATTAAATTGTTCCTTCAAAGTTCATGTGATTCTTTGCATAAATATAGGTAGAAGTAAATATGCAATACATTCCTCATATTTAGGCAATTAGACATTTTTACTAGAAACTATGCCCACCATAATTTATGGAACTCTTTCTATAATTTAGGTAGGAGTAAAAAGTAAATATGTTGTACATAAAGATTGTAACAACCCCATAAATTTAACACTCCCAACATTTTACTCTACTCTCATTTTCCTTGGCCCTCTTATGAAGGAGTCAAGCCCAGTCCCACTCTAATACCATGTTGTTTTCTTTATATGAGATATGATCGATATATTATTACAATGATGAGTGTTCCATATATAGGGAAAATATGGTGACCATCCATGAAAGGATGCATCCCTTGGATAAGCAATAACTATTTATTATTATCATTTACTTATTATATAGAGTATTTAATAATCAATAATTATATTATTAATTATTAATCTAAGAGAATGTCTTCCTGATGTTGTTCAAACATCAACACAGATTGCAGACATTCTCAAGAAGTCTTTGCCAAGAAAATCATTATCCTCCCCACCCAGGTTCAAATCCCAAGTTATGACATGATGCTCTGGCTAGAGTGATTGCAAAGAAAATTATTATCCTCCCCACCCAAGTTCAAATCCCACGTTATGACATGATGCTCTTTGTGAGTTGTTTATTGAATTTCATGATCAACATGGCATCGTTGACAAAGCCAATGAGTTTCCTTGGAATATATATTTCAAGTAATTTCAAAAAAAAAGCACTGTAGCGACACTACTAGTGGAAGTAGATCTAAGAGAAGGGCTCCCAAAAGCTAATGAAATTGAGTTAGGGGATTAGAAATATAACCAAATTCTGGACTATTGGGAAACTCCATTCCGTTGTTTAAGATGCCAAGAGCAAGGGCATATGGTGAGGCATTGTCCTCAACCTAAACAAAAGTGGAAATCGAGAAAGGTTGAGAAGACAACGAGATATGAAACCTAAGGAAATTTCTCATAACAATGAAGAACTATAGCCCCGGGGTGTAGAACAGTCAGTGATGAGGTGTATTGTTAAGGCACTATGTTATGTGAAGTTACCGGTTCAAAACCCTTGACTTACCTTGTGTGTCGCGTGAGTGGCCGTGTTGGCATGCCTGGAGGTTATAGTGGTAGCAGTCGGATAACACGACCCCGTGTCACGCAAGTACATGCCCGACTAGTTGTTGATTCTACCAGTCACCAAAAAAAATCAAAAAAAAAAACAATGAAGAACTAGAAAAGAAGATAACCATGAAAAAGGTAGAAAAGGTTATGGGGGTTTTAGAAGATATGTCTCTAATGGGTAAAGAACAAGTGTCTCTTTTCAACAGAAAAAGGTAGTGATCTAAGCATAGACTCATACAAAGGGAAGGACAGCAAAGTTGTGCGAGATGGGGATGTGGTCTATGAGATGTACAAAGTTATGGAAGCACAATCAAAAGGTCTGACCCAATCTTTTAATCCCTCCTCTCCTTTCTTTGAGAATAGAGAAATCTCAAAGGAAAATATTTTAGTTGAACAAACTATGGTTGAAAAGGATGAGGAAATTATCCCTAATCCCATACCTTGTAAAAGCCTTGTTATCCCCATTTTTTGGTTAACTAGGGAGATGATGTCTCGAGACCCTCAGGTTACAGATATGGAGTACCAGCAGTACCCTTTGCACAGATGGAAAACCCACTCACCACCACAGATGGTCATAGGTTTACAGATGGCATCCACCACACCAGTTGGCTTCTAAAAGGCAGTGGGCCTCACTCCATGAGGTACAAGTCGATATTATGGTGAGAATCATTTCAATACCTAAGTCATTTGATTATGTTGTATCTTAGATTGCTCTAGATTTCATGATATGTGCTTCGACATTATGTCATTTTCCATGCTTCACCTTGGTGGTTGACATTGTGCCCTAGTAAGTGGTCTTCTTTGGGAATGGGTTTGTTGTTGGGGAATCCCTTAATGAGCCATCGTACCGTTCCAACCATACTTACCATTTTCAATCATTTTTCCCCTTTGTTTCCTTATCTCTTGGGATTTTAGGGTGTATTGACCAAAGAAGGGGTTGTCCCTCATTCTATGGGAAGAAGGGGCTAAAGGCCCAGAGGGGTTGGTGTTGGGTAAAAGATAAAAGCCATATATGAAACTTCCAGATGCTCCGCCCATGGATCACCCAAGAAAACAGTAAAACGCTTATCTTTGAATAAAAGGGAACCCATAATATAACAAAGAAATGCCTGAAAGGTAGATTGAAAGATAGGAGGTCTCATCACGAGCCGACCTATCACATCCATGGATATCTAGTGGTACGACATTGTCATTATCTGGTCACCAAACTAGGGCAGTGACTCTCAGTTGCATGGCTAAGAGAAAGGGGGTCTCATCACGAGCCAGCCTTCTCATTTCCATTAGGCATTTGTGGGTGACATTGCCACCATCTAGTCACCACGCCAAGGCAATGACCTTCAACCTCTCCTTGTGCTAAAGAAAATATAAAGAAAGAAAGAAAGATAAAAGGAAAATGATGGGCTTGGAAAAAGTGCATTGCGGACGAAGGTACCACAGACCCTCTACAAAGGCACCCATGAATGAGACACTACGACCCCTAGTATGTCATGAGCCCTATGCCCATTAAGTCTTGACCCCATCCACCTCGTACACTTTACATGGCTTAGAGAGGGACCTCTTGGAGGCTCTCCTTGACCTAGGGCAAGATCTACACAATAGGACACCTCGTCAACCCTCCCATACTTAAGCTTGACAAGTCGTATAGTGCCTTTGAGTTGTTAATTGTTTGATATAGTAATCTTTGATGCACATGCTTAGATGGCTTATTTATTGATTGAATCCACTTATCATGATGTTATGACTTGAGATCCTTGAACGACATGTTCATTTGTCTTTGCAAGACCTAGCTGGGGGACAGTTTTGGGAGAACAAGCCTAGCTTGGGCTTCATGGGGCTACAAGCCCACAGGTTGGATGTCAGAGGCCTGCATGCCAGATGAGAGAGAATTGACTTGGACGACCTTGATGATGACTTGGATGACCTAGGCCACCCATTGCTTGCAAAACGATTTGCCCAGGAGGGACAAAACGTCCCACTTTTGAGCATGACGTCATGATAGTGGGGGCTAGGGCTTGATGGTGAGGTGCCACTCATTTGCACTTGGACGTTTTGAGGAGAAGAGGGTTTTCGCCATGATGAGATCACTTAGATGCTTGACACATGGCCTTAAGAGGCCCTTCCATGCTTCCCCAACACCAACGACCTCAAAGTGGCAAAACGTCCCCTAAAGGGATGACGTCATCCTAGATTAGGGTTTAATTTTTGCAAAAGATGAAATTTTAAGTGAATTGTTTAATATTATTGTGTTAAGGGGGCAAGATTAGGGTTGTTGACCCCAAATCTTATGTTCTACTCCTTATTTTGTGGACAAGCCATATTGGCTAATTTTTGTATAAATAGAGATCATAAGATCTCATTTTGAATCATAACTCTCCACTTGTGAGAGGCTTTAGTCTGCAATTTTCGACCTCCTTGGCTCTATTAGCTCTTGTGCACTTGTTTTATGGCTATTTTTATGAATGGTTGATGGAGGAAGGCCTAGCGCTTGCTTTGGATGATGCTTTCTAGCTCTTGTGGTGAATTGTCTTAGCATTTCTCTTGATCTTGGTATGGTTTTTACTCTCTTACTATCATTTTATTCAATTCAAGTAGTGTTATGCTAGGAGCTAGGTGGGAAGTATAAGGGCATACACCCCCACCATAGTCTTCATCATTTTTGCTTGCTTCATCTCATTGATTAAGGGTTTGCTAAGAGAAGTATAAAGGCATACACCCTCTTAGCTTAAACCCTAGCTTAGAGAAACTTGCCTTGGGAAGTAAAAGGGCTTACACCCCCAAGGGAGTAGCTTCTCTAAGCTCCTTGTGACTCTACTTGTCCTAGTGCACTTACTTGCTTAAATAACTCTTTATTCAACCATTGTTTTTTGCTCAAAGTTTGCACACTTACTCTACTTGTCCTAGTGCACTTTTTGGCAACTTTTGAGAGGATTTCAGTGGCTGATTTTCTTGCTGTAATACATTGAATGTTACAGCGATAAGGCTGATATAATTTGCTGCAGACAAGTGTTTACAACAGCCTTATCTGTTGTGCTAGAATTTTGGCTTTTCATCTTGAGTTTAGCTAGTCTTTCTCTTGTATTTTCTACTTGATATCTAGCACTTATTGAGCAGCTTCTAGAATCATTTATTTGTTGATATATACTATTATCTACTACTGCAATTTAGGGACAGCAAGCTTAACCTGCTGATACAACTAACATATATTGTTGCAAAGTGTTTTTTCTTGTGTCTCGAGCAGGTACACTCATCCGAAAAAACACTATACTTGTGGGGCAGTCATTACTTAACTTGCAAGGCATCTCTCCCTACCTTTCTTTCCATCTAGACTTGACCTCTAGGGGCTTCTTTTCCACTTCCCTCCATCTTCGTTTCAATCCCCCTAGGGTCACCGGGATCGCCTCCCAAGAGTGACCTAGTCACCCTTGAAGTGCAGGACCTACATTGAAGTGACATTGGGTGTAGGATTCCCATAGTTGTAGCACTTGTTCCGTGGTTGGGTCGGGATTTGCCCAACCTACAAGTTGTGCCATAACATTTCGGCGTCGTTGTCGGGGAAGATTTTGAATCTTCTTCGTACCCTAACGACACTTTGGTGAGCTATCCCAAATCCTTTCCCTTAGCTTACCTGGCGACTCCACCCGAGGGACGTTCCCTTTCCACCTTTCTTGATGAGCTCTTCTTGAAACTCTTCTGGCAACTCCACCTTCCCAGAAACCACCTTTCCTTTGTTTTCTGCTTTTCATCCTTTGATAAGCCTTGAGCTCATCTGGCGAGTCCATTGAGGTGTTACCCCAAGTAATGGAAACATGGCCCTGTGGTGCTTTCATGAAGCATACAAAACGTTGGATCTCAAAGCTATTGACGGATATCCAAATAAGTGCCCAATTAACCAATTCGAGCTTCTCCCAAAATTCAATGGTAATCCATTTTCGGTCGTACCACATGTTGAGTTTGTCAGAGCCATCTCATTTTTGAGTGCACAACATGAGGATGTGTGCTTGCGCTTGTTTATGCTATCCTTGGGAAGGGAACAGAGAGATTGGATCAGACATTCTTATAAGCCAAAAAGCATATCTTCTTTGACAATCCTCATCGGAGAGCTCCTTAAGCAGTGGGGACCAGAAGCTCAAAGTCTTGAAGATAGAGTTTAGGACCTGGAGGATGCCTTTTCAAGAGAAGGTTTTGACCTTGATCCTATTGAATGCTTAAGAGGAACGCTTCTTCCAAAGTTTGTTGAAACGACAATTGAAAAACAAGAAGTTGACAACACCAACGAGGAAAATTTTGAACATCTCAAGCAAAGCAGAGATGAAGATTCCGAGTTTTGCAAACAACTAATGAGACTTTGCCCTGATAAGGACTTTTTGGTTAAGTTTGGTCAGCAAAGAAAAGAGGAGCTTGACGTCATCATAGAAGATTATGAGAAAATGCTACCCAAAATCAGCTTGGGAAGTGATCATTGCATATTTAGGAAAATATTCATTATACGATGCTCTAACCAAGGAGTATGGATACCAAGAAGGCTTCCCAAGTGATGATGAACAACTCTTCATGCCCGAGGAACTCTATGAACCCATCTTAGATCAAGATAGAGATGGTGAGTTATTTGAACCTTTTGAGGATGATGAAGACCCAGATGAAATACAACACCCAGATGAAGAGACATTGGTGTCCTTGCTCCTGCTTGACGAAGATGATATCATTCAGGCTTGTTCTCCTCGTGCATATGAAGATGAAGTATTTGCCCTTCTACTTGATGAGGAAGCCCAGACATCTGCCCCTCCTGCACATCAAGAAGGGAACATGATGAGTTATAATCCTTTTGAGAACTTTGATGATGCTGTGTTCCATGACTGTGGAAAAGAAGAAAACTGCCAAAAGGATCTTGATGAAGTTCCTCTTGCAGAAACCCTGAACGAGACCTTGTCCTCTACTGTCCCTTTCGAAGAAGATGAAGTTATCCAGTCTTGTGAAGAAATAATCAACTTCTATGATGCAAATGAAATCATGGAACAACCCCCAGATACAGTTAGCGATCACAATGATGATTTCATACAAATTGGGAGAGGTGGATGGGACTTGAGTTGTTTCATTTTTTATAGAGATCCTATCTACGACATTGAAGGCACATCTTGGATAAAGGATACAGAAAGCATTTCTCCAGAGGATTTATTTTTACAGCCAGATGGTCCATATGTGTGGCAGCCCAAGCATGATATAGTTATAGATTTGTTCAACCCCTTTGAGGATGACTTGTTGCAGCATACGCAGGATGATCTTCAGTCATCCCTTGATGTATTTCCTTTTGAGGATGCAGATTTGTTTTATAAGGACTTCCGACCGTTGTGCTCAGTTTTTGAGGAAAACCAGGACATCGCCACCTCAAAGCAGTCAGAGGTTCATTCTTCAAAGAGGAAGTATTTTCATCTTGGAAAATTCTATGGAGATTCACAGTGGGGAAGAGACAGTGTTTTTCTACACCTCAGATCGTCCCTTAGCTCTTACCCTCTTCTCCAAAGGACCATGCAGTATTCTTCCAATCTCTCATTTCCTCTCAATCCTCGACAAGCAGTGAGTCTTTATGTGCAGATGAAGATGAGCCTTCATCTACATATAGTAGCCTCCTTCAGAGATGGATTGATCAAACTTGTGGCTACAAATGGTTGTACGATTTCACCTAACACCTTCGGGACTTGATCTTTAGGGTCCCAGGACCCCAAGTAAGTAGGTAAGTAGGTAAGTCATTTTGATTCCCTGCATTTGCATTATGATTGCTCATAGTAGTTTAGATGCATTTCATTTTCATTTTTCTACTTACATATTGATTTCATGCTTAGTTTTAAAAGTTTTGAAAAAAAATGTCAAAATTTTATTTTCTAGTTTAGTGGATTTTGATATGATCATATGAGAACAAGGATGAGTAAGCCATCCTACACTTGACAGTTTGATGTTTACTTGCAGGCACAAATCTACCAAGAGATGTTGCAGTTCTCATGCACTCTATGGCAAGCACATGTCCCAAGTAGGAGCCAAATGTTATCCCCATTTTGTGGATAACTAAGGAGATGATGTCTCGAGGCCCTCAAGTTGCAGATATGGAGTACCAAGAGACTACATGACCAACAGTACCCTTTGCACATATGGAAAACCCACTCACCACCACAGATGGTCATACGTTTACAAATGCCATCCACCACACCAGTTGGCTTCCAAAAGGCAGTGGGCCTTGCTCCATGAGGTACAAGTCAGTGTTATGGTGAGCATCATTTCAATACCTAAGCCATTTGATTATGTTGTAGCTTAGATTGCTCTAGATTTCATGATATGTGCTTGGACATTATGCCTTTCACCATGCTTCACCTTGGTGGTTGACATTGTGCCCTAGTATGTGGTCTTCTTTGGAAATGGGTTTGTTGATGAGGAATCCTTTAATGAGCCATCCTACCATTCCCGACCATACTTACCATTTTCCATCATTTTTCCCCTTTGTTTCCTTATCTCTTGGGATTTTAGGGTGTATTGATCAAAGAAGGGGTTGTCCCTCATTCTATGGGAAGAAGGGGCTAAAGGCCCAGAGGGGTTGGTGTTGGGTAAAAGATAAAAGCCATATATGAACCTTCCAGATACTTCTCGCACGGATCACCCAAGAAAGCAATAAAATGCTTATCTTTGACTAAAAGGTGACCCATAATACAACAAAAAAATGCCTGAAAGGTAGATTGAAGGATAGGAGGTGTCATTACGAGCCGACCTATCACGTCCATGGATATCTAGTGGTATGACATTGTCATTATCTGGTCACCAAACCAGGGCAGTGACTCTCAGTTGCATGGTTGAGAGAAAGGGGGTCTCATCACAAGCCAGCCTTCTCATTTCCATTAGGCATTGTGGGTGACATTGCCACCATGCCAGGGTAGTGACCTTCAACCTCTCCTTGTGCTAAAGAAGATTTAAAGAAAGAAAGATAAAAGGCAAATGATGGGCTTGGAAAAAGTGCATTGCAGACGAAGGTACCACACACCCTCTACAAAGGCACCCATGAATGAGACACTACGACCCCTAGTATGTCATGAGCCCTATGCCCATTGAGTCTTGACCCCATCCACCTCATACAATTTACATGGCTTCGAGAGGGACCTCTTGGAGGCTCTCCTTGACCTAGGGCAAGATCTACCCAATAGGACACCTCGTCAACCCTCCCATACTAAAGCTTGACAAGTCACATAGTGTCTTTGAGTTGTTAATTGTTTGATATAGTAATCTTTGATGCACAAGCTTAGATGGCTTATTTATTGATTGGATCCACTTATCATGATGTTATGACTTGAGATCCTTGGAGGGCGTGTTCATTTGTCTTTGCAAGACCTAGTTGGTGGACAGTTTTGGGAGAACAAACCTAGCTTGGGCTTCATGGGGCTACAAGCCCACAGATTGGATGTCAAAGGCCCGCATGCCAAATGAGAGAGAGTTGACTTGGACGACCTTGATGATGACTTGGATGACCTAGCCCACCAATTGCTTGCCAAACGATTTGCCCAAGAGGGACAAAACGTCCCACTTTTGAGCACGACATCATGATATTGGGGGCTAGGTGCCACTCATTTGCACTTGGACGTTTTGAGGAGAAGAGGGTTTTCACCATGATGAGATCACTTAGATGCTTTACACATGGCCTTGGGAGGCCCTTCCATGCTTCCCCAACACCAACGACCTCCTCAAAGTGGCAAAACGTCCCCTAAAGGGGTGACGTCATCCTAGATTAGGGTTTAATTTGTGCAAAAGGTGAAATTTTAAGTGAATTGTTTAATATTATTGTGTTAAGGGGGCAAGATTAGGGTTGTTAACCCCTAATCTTGTGTTCTACTCCATATTTTGTGGACAAGCCATGTTGGCTAATTTTTGTATAAATAGAGATCATAAGATCTCATTTTGAATCGTAACTCTCCACTTGTGAGAGGCTTTGTCTAAAATTTTCGGCCTCCTTAGCTCTTTTAGCTCTTGTGCACTTGTTTTATGGCTATTTTTATGAATGGTTGATGGAGGAAGGCCTAGCGCTAGCTTTGGATGATGCTTTCTAGCTCTTGTGGTGAATTGTCTTAGCATTTCTCTTGATCTTGGTATGGTTTTTACTCTCTTGCTATCATTTTATTCAAGTCAAGTAGTGTTATGCTGGGAGCTAGGTGGGAAGTAAAAAGGCATACACCCCCACCATAGTCTTCATTATTTTTGCTTGCTTCATCTCATTGATTAAGGGTTTGCTAAGAGAAGTATAGGGGCATACACCCTCTTAGCTTAAACCCTAGCTTAGAGAAACTTGCCTTGGGAAGTAAAAGGGCTTACACCCCCAAGGAGGTAGCTTCTCTAAGATCCTTGTGACTCCATTAACCCAATAGTAAAGGCACTAGTCATTGATTTGTTGCATTGGAGATATAAAATATTGCATTGGGAAACGTGAATTTTGACCATTTTTACTTCTTGCAAAGTGGATTGTTTTACTTGTGCCTTGGGCACCTCACAGCCACTAGGGCATCCCCATCTAGGGGCTACTTATTGTTGTTGTTACAAAATTGCATCTTCAGCCATTAGGGCTGCAGAAACCCTAACTTACTTGCTTAAATAACTCTTTATTCAACCATGGTTTTTTGCTCAAAGTTTGCACACTTACTCTACTTGTCCTACTACACGTTTTGGCAACTTTTGAGAGGATTCCAGTGGCTGATTTTCTTGCTGTAATACATTGAATGTTACAGCCACAAGGCTGATATAATTTGCTGCAGACAAGTGTTTACAACAGCCTTATCTTTTGTGCTAGAATTTTGGCTTTTCATCTTGAGTTTAGCTAGTCTTTCTCTTGTATTTTCTACTTGATATCTATCATTTATTTGTTGATATATAGTGTTATCTACTGTTGCAAATTAGGTAAAGCAAGCTTAACTTGCTGATCCAACTAACATATACTATTGCAAAGTGTCTTTTCTTGTGTCTCGGGCAGGTACACTCATCCGGAAAAGCACTATACTTGTGGGGCAGTCATTACTTAACTTGCAAGGCATCTCTCCCTACCTTTTTTTCCATCTAGACTTGACCTCTAGGGGCTTCTTTTCCACTTCCCTCCATCTTCGTTTCAATCCCCTTAGGGTCACGGGGATCGCCTCCCAAGAGTGACCTAGTTACCCTTGAAGTGCGGGACCTACATCGAGGTGACATTGGGTGTAGGATTCTCATAGTTGTAGCACTTGTTCTGTGGTTGGGTCGAGCTTTTCCCAACCTACAACTTGTGCCATAACAAGCCTAATAAGATGAAGTTTATCCCAATTACCAATTCAAGCCCTATGAAAAAGTACTTTAGACTCTCTAAAAAAGGATGGTAACATTGTTTTGATGAAGAGAAGAGCTTTAGGAGATAGCCCTTCCAATTCTAGTTCAGAAATCTGCAAGGATGGCAAGGAAGCGAAAAACCCTTGATATAATTTAAGACTCAAGAAGGGAGAGCAAAAGTCGAGAGATGGGGGAGTAGACAAGGGATCGACATTAAAGTTTGTTCAACACTATGTAATAGGCAGAAAATCCTTCATGCCATTAGCCAAAAAAAAGCATAGAGAAAGAAATCATGGAAAGCAAACAACAGACCATTAAGGGGGGCCTTGGAGCAAGGAGAGCCACGGGAAAAGTGAAACCATGTTCATTCTCTCTGTTAAATTTATAAGCAGCTGCGAGAGCCATTCTCCTGGAGGATGGCTAAGACCCTAGACGAGATCTAGGGCCCCCAGTGCACTCCTGGGGTATTTGATCTGGGACCAAACAGTCAGTGCCATGGAAAAAGACCCTTCTTAGGGCCCCCAGTATCTGACTGGGGTTCTTACTCTGAGACTAAGCAGCTAAAGCCCCTAGATATGTCTAGGGCCCCTGGAAATCTCCAGGGTACCCATGCCTCAGGCATAAGTTGATCCATGATCTAGTACCATGGTGGAAAAGACCCCTGAGAGGGCCCCTAGTATACGACTGGGGTTCTTGGTTAATAACCAAGCAGTTAAGACCCCTGAGAGGGGCCCCAGTATATAACTGGGGTTCTTGGTCTATGACCAAGCAGTCAAAGCCCCTAGATAAGCCTAGGGCCCCTGGAAAAGTCCAGGGTACCCATGCATACGGCATGGGTTGAGTCTTGGTCTAGGACCAAGCAGTTAGAGTCCCTAGATAAGCCTAGGGCCCCTGGAAAAGTCCAGGGTACCCATGCATACGGCATGGGTTGATCCTTGGTCTCTGACCTTGGTGGATAAGACCCCAGGAAAAGTCTTGGGGCTACTTGATTCTCTATCAAGTACTTGATGGTACATGACCTTCCTTGAAGAAGGACATAACCACAAGAGGGATAAGTCCCATATGCAGTGATGATAAAGTAATAGGTTCACCATGTGATATGAAGGAATGAGTAATGCCACCTTGTAAACCCTCCTTTACCCTTGCTTGGTTGTCTTGGGGTTTTTGGTCTTAGTAAAGGGTTAAATTTAAAGTTAAAATTTAAATGTTATTATCACATGTTTAAATTTGAATTTAAACATGTGATTTTAATCTAACTTAAGTTAACCCTTACCCTAACCTAAACACTATATAATAAACCCCCCCTTCTCACCTTCTACTCATTCAATCATTCTCATGTGCAAGCGTTTGGTCTCTCCATCTCTAGTTGCGGCCCTCTCCTGCTGGTGTCTTCTATATGCGGCCCTCCTCTGCTGGTGCTTACTTACTGTGGCCCCTTTTGTCCTGAGTTAAAGCTTCCTTGCTGCGGCCCTTTGCTACGGCCCTTTGCTGAGAATTAGAGCCTCCTTGCTCCGGCCACCTTGCTGAGAATAGAGCTTCCCTGCTACAGCCCGTATCCATCTTTGTTGCAGGTTTGGTTTTGTATGGTGTATGGCAGCGGATCCCCTTGAGGGCTGTTAGAATGTTGCCTCTCCTTGTGTGGGTTGTGATAAGTCTGTGTGGTGGGTGCGGCCTCTTTCTCCCATCCGATGTGACTGAGTTTTAGGGTGCAGCCTCCTCCATTTTCTGTTGTGGATGGTTCTAGGGTTCGGCCACCCTCTACTCTGCAGTATGTGTTTTAGTATGTTTTGTTGGTTGGGGTATTGTGTTCTAGTATGTGAGTTGTGTGCATTCCATTGAGTGCAAACCTTTGAGGCTGCGGCCCTGTCCTGTGGACAGATCTGAAGGGTTTTGATACCCCTCTTCTCAATCTGTTGTGTGAAGAGTTTATCCAGTGTGCGGCCCTCTTGCTAGGGTATTTTTGTGGAGTGCCATTTGCTAAAACTACCTAACAGCTCACATCTGTTCACTGCCAAGATAAGGGTTTATACTCAGTCCGGTTTTCAGCCTCTTGGGTAAGGGTTTTACTGTGTGAGGGTTTGGGCCTCGTTTGTGTTTTCTCCCTGTGGCCTCTTTGATTGGTTGGCAAGAAAGTTCTCTCATTCTTTGGCATTAAGATCCTCTATTGATCTATGAACTTAACCTTTGTCTGAGCATACTAAACTGGATCTATACCTTTTGTGGTTACTGTGCTATCTTCAGAGGTAAGGTTGTTGTACCAGGTATGTGCCTTACTCATCTTTCTTTGATTTGGATTTGATTATGTTTTAGATCTATTTAAGCTAGCATGCATTGAGAAGATCTAAAGATATAAATATATTGTGAAATGCTTGGACAGAATTGTTAGATCTGAAATCTGTGTTTAGTGATATAGATCTATTGTTATATTCAGATCTGTTCATTGCTACATTAGAACAGAGTACTATCTTTACATCTGAGTTTATATTCATATGTGATCAGAGTTTTTCTCTTAAGCTGTTGTTGTCCTTCATAGATCAACTTTCTATGTGTTCTATCCCTGATTGAGTAACAGATCTATTTGCTTTAATCATTGAAATTTAAAAGAGACTACTGTTCTGAAATTTTACCCTAAATCTAACATGGTATCAGAGCTTAGGGCGTAAAGAGCTCAAGACTTGCAGACTTGAGCCTGCGAAGATCCTCTCTTAAGGTTTGTTTTGCAGATCAGAAGTAAGTAATGGTTTCCTGTGTAGAAATGAGAAGGTTTTAAATTTTGGCTAAGCTACAAGGTAAGTAAATATCTTCAGCAGTCCTAATACCTTTTCTAAAAAAAAGGGAAACTGTTATTGATCATTTATGCTTTAGAAAGGAACCTATTCCATGTCTAACTATTAGAAAATTGCAATGTTCCACCAAGACTCCGGGACGGGGGGACGCGGGTGCTGGGGGACGCACAAGGGGGACGTGTGGGAGTACCCCCAAATTTTAGGGATTTTTGGGAAATGGGGGACGGGGGGACGTCACATATATAATATAAAAAATATAAAAAATAAAATTTTAAAAATAAAAAATAATAATGATAAATCTCAACAATAACATATGATGCAGAAGCTAAAAAGATTAGAGGAAAGAAAGCCAAAGTTAATTTTGTCGATGATTTGCCGCCTCCCAAGAAGAATAAGGTGGTAAAGAATCCCGAGGACAAGATGACAGAGGGTTCGCCCATAAAGATATGCACTCACTTGCCACAATCTTCGGCAAGATCAGATATCGTTCAGGGTCAGAAATACAATCTGCACTCAGCACTACTATTGAGGGCGATGGCGTTGATTTCATGGATGTGCCAACACTATTGATAATGGGTATTCACTATTTCTGAGGGCAGTCATCAGGATGGTAACTCATTGCTTGACTGCAAGTTCCATTGATATCAACACGTCGAGTTGATTGATCAGTCCTATCCTCAAGATATAGAAACCGAAGCAAACCAATGTATGAGTCCATGACCGATTCCTCACTTGAATTGCATTGATTTATGGTTTCATATTTAAATTGCTTGACTGCATGGTCCACCAACCAATGGGGTTATCCTGGCCTAAGTTAATCACCAATATTAAAAAATATAAATTCATGTTTATAATTAAAAAATTTATAATTATAATTCACTTTAATTGAATATTCTTATGCAATATAAATTTATTTTAATTGTGTTTTAAAATTTATAATATGCATAAGTTATATATGTTTTTAATTTTTAATTTGTTATATATATATATATATATACATAAGTTATATATGTTTTTAATTTTTAATTTGTTATATATATATATATATATACATAAGTTATATATGTTTTTAATTTTTAATATATATATATATATAATTTATTTATTTAAAAACATATATATATATATATATATGTTTTTAAATTTTATTTTTTTTTTAAGTCTTACTGGGCAAAAAAAAATTGGGGGGACTTCCAGGAGTCCCCCTTTTTTGGGGGGACGTCCAAGAGTCCCCATTTCAAGGGGGGACGTCCAGGAGTCCCCCTTTTGGGGAGTCTCGTCCCTCACCTTGGGGAGTCGCGTCCCCCAAGTCCCCCCGCGTCCCCCCAAAAAGGGGACGTGAGGAAACGTCCCCCCTGGAGTCCCCCCGTCCCGAGGACGTGGGGAAGGCGTCCCCTGCGTCCCCCACCCTGGGGGACGCATCCCCGTGGAACACTGGAAAATTGCCATGATAAGAACAGTTTGGACATAATGAAATTTTCTTGAAATTGGGATGTTTTCTAAAGGTTGTTATCTCTGCATCTTTTAGTAAGTGAGATTTGATCAAAGGTTTGAATGACTGTGGGTTTGTCTGAAATTAAAGTACATAATAGTCAAGTACTTTATGTTCTGGTTCTAAAGGTTGGAAAGTGCACACCTGAGATCAATACAACTTTGTCACAATACTAGAATGTCTCTTTAATGCATACTAAGGTTGACCACTGTAACCTGCTTGTTCTTTCTATCACTTTGATCAAGCCTATTAACAAGAAGCTATCATTTATTTTGTTGAACTGATAGATCTAAAAAGGGGACAGTGAATGATCTTGCTAGCACTTACGTGAAATGCAATTATTTGATCTTTTATGGAGTGTCTAATGCAAGATTGGGAAAGTTTCTTTGTCAAGAAAATTCTAGAGACCAGGAACCTTTAGTGATTTCCCTAGTCTACCTTTGATCACCAAGACTTTTCTTCTATACTGTTTGACTGAAGATTAAATGACAAACTCAGTTGAGAGAAGATAAGATCTAGTCAAAGGACTGATGCAAAATGCTTGGAAAAGCAAATCATCATCTTAAGATGATAGGTGATAATTTTGTAAAGTTTTTACTCAGCGGTCATTTAATAAGCTGCTGATAAATTACATTGTCTTAACTGAACTGTTGGGACTCTTAAATTGTGTAATTGACAACACCTTATGCATCCTCATGTTGTATGTTACAAAGAGTAAACAAGTCTTAAAATTGACCACAATACATTGTGTGGTAGAAATTCATAAATGACTTTGGTATTTAGCTTTGAATAAGATGACTCTTGACAATGCAGTCTTTGACATGTCATTTGCTTATGGATGAGTATACACAGGATAGTAAGAGATTCTCTTACGGATATTAAAGTTACTTGAATTAACAGATTTATTTCTGTAGAAGTCCTGGTTAATTTAAGTCAGTAGCATGATACAAAGTTCATGCATGGACACTTCATTTACATGACTACAAATGACATCAAGATGAGATTACCTTGCTGTCATCTCTATGCACCCATGTCTAAACTGAATACTGTCAGAATTTCAGCACCTACTTATAAAGATTAAGCCTTTCTCCTTGATTGGAAACTTAACTGTCCATTGATCTTTTATGAAAGACAACATATAACCTTGGGCTAATTAATTAGTTAAAGAGTCCATCATTGTATCTTGGTAGATGGGATAATTTTTGTTTTGAGGAAACCCTACTGATATCATTTTTGTATTTGAGTCATTATCCTTGGCACAGGAACTAAGAAGTCTAACTCAGCTTTTCATTTTTGAATATCGTATTGGCATCAAGAACATCTTGAAAAGTTATGACACCTAATCAGAGTCAAAAGTCTGTATAGGTTCAGAGGGAGCAAACTGACAGAAAGGCAGATTTCTTGGACTCAGAGGGAGCAGTCCCTGAATATGGGTTAGTCCTTGTCCAACAACAGAAGTAGCAGCTTAATAGAATCCAAGGATTCTATCAGGTTCCTTGAAAGGAAACCAGCCTGATGCCAAGAAATACTAAAGAAAGCAGAAAAGCCTCCAGCACCTAAAGGCACTGGCACAGGAAGCAGAAACCAAATGTGTATTCTGGTCCTCTAGATGAAGTGAATCTTATGATTGATTCAGAAACTTCCACAATTGAAATAAGGAAGGTTGCTGTGACAGAAAAGAATGATGAATGGTCTATAAGAACTCGTAATGAATCAGTGGTAATCTCCGTCATCTTATAAAATAAATCCTATATGGAGGATATAATTGTGACTCGTGACCTATGACAAGATCCTTACCTTCATCAGGATTTTGTTTGTCACTTTCTTGTTTTGGATACTTCATCTGACAGATGTAAAGTTTTTTTTTCTCAAACAATGAAGTAAAACAAGAGGCTATTCATGAAAAGAACCTCGTGGATTATAACTCTGAGAGCTCGGTATGACAGAATCTTGAAATCATCCTTATATGAAGATCATTCAAAATCATCATCCGTTTCTTACAGGAAAGATTTTTTTATAGCTCAGACTAAGAGGGAGCTCTTCTGAAGAAGTTGAAATGAAAGACTTGGATCTTTCACATTACAGAGCTTCAAGTTTTTGGCAGAAATCAGGAGAGACATTTCTCTCACAGGATAAATATGTAGTTGATGTGCTTCGCAGTTTTGGTATGATAGACTGCAAATCCATGAGCACACAAATGATCTCTAATCTAAAGAATCTACGAGATCATGCCACAAGTTCAGATCCAAAAGTTCCCACCTTACATCAACAAATCATTGATTTAACTCGTACAGATATCTGTTATACGGTAAATGTTCTCAGTAAGTTCATATGTGAACCGAAACATTTACATACAGTTACTGTGAAACACATTCTGAGATACGGTCTCAGATACACCTCAAGTAGAGGTATATGGCTCCATGGTTTCACAAATCCAGATTGGATGGGCAGTACAGTGGATCAGAAACGTACTTCAGATTATTGCTTCAATTTGGGTTCAACATGATTTCCTGGTCCAGCAAGAAATAGGGCTCCGTAGCCCAGAGCACTGCAGAAGCTGAATACATTGCTACTAGCGCTGCAGGCAGAGAAGCAGTGTGGCTCAGGAAGCTTCTCTCAGACTTGTTCAGTTCAGAGCTTGAACCTACAGTCATTCACTGTGATAATCAGAGCAGTGTAACGCTCACTAAGAACCCTATGTTTTCGAAACACATTGTGATGAGATATTACTACGTCCGGTACATAGTTCAGAAGAACATCCTCAGCTTTTAGTGCTTCAAACAGCAGAACAGACAGAAGATATTTTTCATCAAGCCTCTGTCAAAGTTTATATAATTTCGTGACAAGCTTGATATAGCTGAGAATGCCTCTCTTGCTGAGAGGGAGTGTTAAATTTAAAAGCAGTTGCGAGAGCCATTCTCCTGGAGGATGGCTAAGACCCTAGACGAGATCTAGGGCCCCCAGTGTACTTCTGGGGTATTTGATCTGGGACCAAACAGTCGGTGCCATGGCAAAAGACCCTTCTTAGGGCCCCCAGTATTTGACTGGGGTTCTTAGTCTGAGACTAAGCAGCTAAAGCCCCTAGATATGTCTAGGGCCCCTGGAAATGTCCAGGGTACCCATGCCTCAGGCATAGGTTGATCCA
>ML799482.1:185488-197050 GCA_009831015.1 Picea engelmannii | reverse complement strand
TCCGGAGTTCACCAATACCTTCCATACCTTGCGCACCAAGTTGGGTATCAAAGACTCCGAGCGACATTTGGTTCTGAAATACCGTGGGGCTCTACACAGATACATCCAGACTGAAATGGATTTTCTGGACATCTCATCACTCGATGTTGCTTATCGATATGCTGTTAAAATCGAGCAGAAATTTAAGCACCAGAACAAACGGGAGTTCGGGTCTGCAAATCCGCAACAACCGAAGTATGACAAAGACGGCCCTAACAAAACAATCTCCCAAAAACCAGTCCAAGACACAGGAAAAGAAGAGTCACGGGAAGACAAAGAAGGACACCGAAAAATGATGCAAGTTCCACAAAAGCCCCTGGCACAACACCGATGAATGTCGCTCAAAACAGTCATTGGTGGCCGAGATCAAAGACAAAGAGCCGAACCCTGATTCAGAATCTGATTCTGAAAATAATGGTAAAGGACAGATCATTGACGCGGACGCCACTGCTATTGTCGCGACCGCAGCAATTCAACCAAAAGAACCAACAGATCTTGAAGAGGGGGAACGCATTTTTCATTCACAGATGTGGGTGAAGGGGACCCTGCTGCATTTTATTGTTGATAGCGGAAACCAGAAGAACCTCATCTTAGCAGAGGTCGTCAAACAGTTGGGATTGTCGACAACACCACACCCACAGCCATACAACATCGGGTGGCTTCGCCAAGGACGAGATCTCAGTGTCAGTCAACAATGTCGATTGTCATACGGCATCCAATCCTTCAAGGATGAGGTATTATGTGATGTTGCCCCACTGGATGTCTATGATGTTCTCTTGGGCCAACCATATATGTGGAAGCGCCATGTTGTTTATGAGTCTCAACCCCGCAGTGTCATTGTTTCTCTAGGGGGTCATCTCTACAGAATACCAGAGGTAGTTCCAACTACTGTTCCACCTAAAAAGTGCCGCAAGGTAGTATCTCATACTGCAAAATTTAGCTTCTTCACAATCTGTTCAAAAGGAGAACAGAAGGACACTGCAACCACTGCAGCCTCGCCCCAAGCACCTTCTATCAAACAGAAGCAAGTCGACAAGGTTGCAGCAAAGCGCAAAGATTCCTTCTGCACATCGTCCTCTCATGTAGCCCGACTTGTTGAACGGCCTCATCCTCAACAGGTTCGTAACAAACTTCACAAACTGAGCAACGCGGCGTCTCCAGCAAGGGAAGCAGTTCACCAAGATGCAGATTCAGCAAACGTTTTTCCCTCTCCCCCCGGGAACTCAACGAAATGGAGACCATTGCTTCCTAAGGAGGGAGGATTGATCCAGGTTGATATCGGTGGCCACCCACCTTTTTCGACTGACTCAAAACAGTTTTCTGACAATTTTGGCAATTTACTATTTTTGACAGTTTTTAACTTCCGAGGCCATTTTGAGAGCCCAAATGAAGGTTTTTCGAGATCGAGGTTCTCAATGATAGTCGAAGGCATAATTGAGCCCCCAAAATGAAACTCCTCGACAATACCTTTCCAACGAGCTATCACACGCCTAAAACGGATATCGTATGTGAAAGTTACGACCCCGAGAAGTTGATGCACTCACTTACTCAAACGGGGCCCACATGATTTTTGGCGCTTCATCTCTTAGGGTTAGGTTTTTGGATGTCTAGAGTTTTTGGCATTCCTGTTTATTGTAAAAAAGCCTTCAGAGCCTCATTGTAACCATCTTCTTGCGAATGCGAGTAGCCATCACATCTCTTCTCAGAGATAAGTTGTCACCATTCTATCGAGTCTTTCACTCTGTATTTTACAATCTCTGTACATTTATTTCATTAATAGAAATCGTGTATTACTGTATATCTGTGTTTATGGTTGCATCTCTGATATATTTATGTTATATTATTGAATATCTACGATATCTCTGTGCATTTCTTTATTATATCTCCGCTCTCATTTCGTGCTGAAAATAATCCAGATCAGAGCTAAAAGGAAATTTTACAAAAAATCATTTTCATCATATCGACAAAGAACTGAACTCCAAGTACTTTCAGGTCTGATGAAGAGGAGTAAGGTACTCAACCTACAACCATTTGCAGATCCATATATTATTAGACATTCTCAACTGCAGGGTAATACAACCAGAAAATGGAAATGGTTCATGAAGAAACAGGTGAAGAATTTGGTGATTTTATATTGTCTGGTCTAGTTCATGTAAAGCCTTTTTGGCTGTTTCATTTTATGAGGAAGACTGTACAATCTGGACTGATAGGAGGAACTGTTTTAGGAACATCATCTTCTTTGATGGAAGGGCTCTTTGAAGAGCAATATTGAGTGCCTACAAGCACACATTTATGTATACTTTATATTTCTGACTGAAATAATAAATATACACTTCTTTCCTGGAAAAAAATAAAAATCTGCTACAAATTCTTCAAGATGATGAAATCCATGATGATTAGCACCTTTTGAAAATACAGGTTTGAAGGCTACATTTATTGTTGTCATTTTGAATTTTCAAAGAGATTTTACTTGCCGCATGTCTACCTACTGCACTTGCCTTTATATTTGGATAACTGTCTATATTGTCTTTCTCAAATGTAAAAAGAATGTGCACCACTTTGCCCTAAGAAGAATACTTGATCATAAGCTTAAACCAGATTGTACAATTTCTGAGAGAGGTTAGCCTTAAATAGGGATAACTTATAAGACAATTGCATTTATTTGACACTTATCGTGTAACTAATGTGCTGAAATTTAGGAATATTCTGGACTTTACATTTCCTATTTGTCACATAAATGGATTTAAAATTTTAAATATAAACACAAAAATATAAAATTGACTAAGGTACAAACAATAATATATACAAGATTGAGGAAACAATGAACACAAATGCCTAGTGTCCTATACTAAAATGACATGGTAGCACGGGTACTGCTCCCGAGAATTGGGGTGCCCATACCCGTCAAGGCTCCTTGAGCTATCAGAAACGTTTCTTTTTGTTGAAAGCTTCTTTGAGAGCTTGGGAGCTTTTCAAGAGCTTTTTGGGAGCTTGACTTGGGTGCTCCCTGAACTTCTAGAAGCTCCTTAATAGTCATGGAGATTCTACAAGCTCCCAACCATGTGGGGCCCGAAATCCTAAGAAAAGTGCCAAAAAATCAAATGAATCATCATTGTTTCTCATGCAAAAACAGAGCCAAAAAATTTTAAAAAATCAATCAAATCTATCAATCATGCCATTTTAAAAAATTTCAAGGTTATATGAATTAAGAGGGCTAACCCCTCTTTTAGCTACTTAGATCTGTTCACACACAAAATATATGCTGTCAGTGTGCTTAAGTGAATAGCCATGGATCTTTCTACACCACTTATAAGATATTGAACAATTCTAATTCATGTCTTATATGTTTATAGCTTGTTAACATTATTCCTATTGATTGATATAGCAATTTAGAATCATAAACAACATCAAACTCAAAATATCAAAGACTTTCCAAGTTTAATGTTAGATGAAACAACCCAGTTCATGCACATGAGAGACTTACCATCTAAAAAAATGCAGAGGCACCCAAGTGCTAACCATTCTTGGGAGAAATAATAGAGTTGGTGTTGAAACAAGGAATTTAAAAAGGATTGAATCTCATGGATTATGAAACTATTGGTCGTTTGTATATTTATAGAATGCAAACTGCTTTAACAAACTAATACAGTGGGATGAAGTTGTAGGTCAAATTTACAAAACATACCATGGCACTAGATATATATTATATATACTTATGCATAGTTAATAAAGGGTTGTTTTAATATCACACAAACCCAATCTTTGTAAATCTGAAAATGGACATAGGGATGTGAGGAAATCTACAAGGATTGAACACATGATCACTACTAGAGGCTGAAAATGCTAAAAATAGTTTAAGTTGTGAAATTAATCAATTATGTTCCATTTCAATTTTCAAAAATTTCCTCTCTTTTTTTGGTTTAATATTTTTCTATTTTTTAATATATTTTATAACCACTCCCAACCTGCCATTTCCAGCAAATTTGGGTGAAATTTCTAGCCATACCAAATACTCATACCCGTGTTCTGGAAACTTGTGCAACATAGTAAAATGCTGATCATCTAAAGTAAACCACTACTGCACACAGAAATATTTATTTTCTATCATTTTACCGATTTGCTGGATTGATATTTTATCATTTACACACTAAGCAGGATTCACAGTAAAGTCTTTACACTGGTGTGCCCAGATGGAATCAACAGATAGATTCCTGAAAAGGAAAACTCAAAACCAAATCCAACCATTACATTGAATTCTACTTTAGCATTTTAAAGGAACACTTTATTTCTGACAGTATGAAAGCAGAATTAGTCTGTCACATTCTATGATAATAAAAACCTACCTCTAAGAATGCACCCATACCAAATCGATGACCCATGACCCACTTTGACATCTCCAACCAAAGCTGCATTAGGAGCAACAAAGACATCTTTATGAACATTTGGAGCTTTGTCGACGAGGTTCATCACTGTGCGATGCCTTGATACTGCAAATAAAAAATATGTCAGCAGTAGTCGAGATAAATAATGACATCTAAACCACGTAACTTGCTGCATTGCAGGAGATATTATTTGGCAAGCTACATATTGTCATTCATCTCACAATGGAGAACATTGTAATGAAACAAATCTGATTGTAAGTTCAACAATGTCTCACAATGCCTCAAAAACTAAAGAAGAATTTAAAGCAACAATGTTATTGCAAATCTGTTTACAAGCCATTGCAAACATGTTTATTCATTCTTATAATACTTGCATGTTTAGCTTACTCAACCTTTTATACTTATACTTTCAATCCTATGAGAGACAAGATATATACTGACTCTGACCCTTGTTTACAAAATATTTCTCCACTTTTTCCATCCTTTTTCTAATCGAAATTTAATCCTGCCTCCTCCTTCAATCATTTATACCAGTGCTTCTCTCATTATCTGCATACTGTTCTCTTTAATTCCACTAGGCTCCCTGCTGATGGGTGAAGTGTTCACTCCAAATGTCAGGCTTAAAAACGCTCACACATTGATTCCAAAAAACAAATTGACAACATTATTGTTAAATGTCATGAACAGCCAAATTTTGCATCCACCAAACCGCAAAGAAGTGCTTTGTCAAAAGAAAATAAATGCAAATCTGTTCAACACCACAAATAGAGAAAAAGGAGATTTCTTGGAGGATAAATAATTCAAAGGAAAATACCCCACTGGGTGCATTATGAACATCATAATGCACAGTTGCATATTAGCCCAAGCCTAATGTCAAAAACAATAAAAAAGGGAGAACCCAAATGATGTCTCTAGCTGCATCAATTGTAATAAAGGTCATATTTCTTTTCCTTTCGAAGAACCTGACACTTATATTACTAGAAAGACTGTAAATGCCATCCCTTAAAAGAGTACATTAAGTCGTGCTTAACAATTGCATTCATGTTGACTGTTCTTGAATGTATGCGAAAGCTAACTGTTCTTGTCGATGCCTTGCTACATGATCTGAAGGCTGCAACCCTGTTACTGATACAATGTTGGCTTGACTGTTGGTGTGATCCTTGAGATATTCTGTTACTCAAATCCAGAGTCCAAATACCCTTGTCAAATGGTCCATGACGTTTCATGTCATTGCAGTGGCATTCCTTCCAGTTTTTGAACTAAGAACCTAGTAAGTTGCACCATTCAGTTGTGAACTTGCAAAGCCAAAAAATTCCAAATAAGTTGCTACAGGCAGGGTTACAAAAATTTGAGAAATATTTTGACAAATAAATAACTATGCCAGGAACATTGATAGTTTCAATGACAATGAATTTTAAATCAACAGATAATATAAGTAGTACTTGCGGTTGTCCTTTTGACAAGTGGTCTAGAAATATTTTCTCTTTATTAAAGGTTAGAGAGCTTTCCTCCTGCTTATGAGATGCCTTAGTAGACATAGACAACGCCAGAATAAAAAACTAAGAACAGATTCTGCCAAACTTAGTGTGATAGAGTATTCTTTATTATTCTCTCATCTCCTTTTATACTCTTGCTTTCTTGAAAGCCCAGACATTATAAACCTTAAAGGCATATTGACTGTAGTGATTATTATTCTCAGTTCAGCTATTACAATTAATTAATGTATTAGTTAATCAGTCATTTTCGTCTTCTCTTATTAATTCATTATTGACTAGGAGAATAAGGTACATGGCATTTACTTGCCTTTGAGACTTCTGCCAAAATCAAAAAGCAAACCTTGTTTCGCACAACCCTTTGACACCATTCTGGTCATCTTGTTATTTAATCGAATGCCTGTAGTTTTAAGCTGTCTAGGCATCGTCTCTCTTTCTTTCTCCATCTGAAACATGCAAAAACAAAATAATGGTTGGAACTACCATTTATCTGGGACTTACTACAGGATCATAGGAACATATAAAACTTTCCTACAGTTTGATATGAAGTCCATGTCCAAAGGACCTTCTAGCCTAATTTCTAGGTCACTCTTCTCTTTTCCCAAAAACATAGCTTCCCATCTTCTATCCTAATCCTCTCTAATTTATAATAACGATCATCTATTCTACCATATCAATCGTTTATATCTGGGAAAAAACAGATATTTTGCTTTATTGATGTCATGTTCAATGCTTGACGAATCGAACTTGCTAAAGATTGTTAATTTTCCTGTAGCAGCAGAAGGTGTTCCCACATGCCTAGTGCCCAAAGGCATGTGTGGGACCTTAATTTGACCCATATCAGCCATAAAATTTAGCCTAAGTTTTACTTAGGAAACTTAGGCCTAAAGTCTGCTCTTAGTGGATTGTGGGGCCCTGTCAAGGGGGGGCGCTCAGCCTTAGTCTGAGTGGGGCCCTGCCTTGAGCAGTGAACCACTAAGTGCTGTGTGGGGTCCAGAGAGAGGAGGCGCCTCAATCTGGGCCCTCGGAACTTTTGCTGGGCGCTGATCCCAAGGCAGCAAGGAGGGGGCTGGGGTATAAGGTGGCTGAGGGTGCTGGGCTATTCATTCAGTCATTTGAATGAGTAAGAGAGGAGAGGGAGCTGGGCAGAAAGAAGTGAAGGTGAGAGCTGTTGAAGAGGGTGTGTTCTGGAGCTGAGCTAGGGCAGACACAAGAGGCCATTCAGAGGCCATATTGTGCAGCACGGAGAGGACAGCTTCATCACTATTATCAGCAGCAACAGGACAGCAAAGTTCTGAGTTTATTGGGCTGAGAACAGAGGCCGCATCAGAGGTTTTCCAGAGCAGCAGGTTAGGGCTGTACTCACCTGATTTGTACAGCAGCAGAAGTGGCCATTCCAGGCCGTCCAGGAAAGCAGAAGGAGGCCGTACTGGCTGGAATAAACTGGGATGAACAGCACTTAGTTTGCTGGTCGAGAATTGTGGAAATTCTTCTCTGTACTGTAAGAAATTTCTGTGACACATTTATGCTGCTGTAACTTCTCTCTGATAACCCAATAAAGCTCCCCTCTTAGCTGGTTTTCCCCACACTGGGGTTTCCAGGGTACCTACTGTGTCATTGTGTGCGTTTGTCTTAATATTTCCGCTGTGCATGCATGTATACTCAGCTAGTATAATCTTAGCATAGATCTGATTTAAATTTCTGAACTGAATTTAATTTCTGGGTTATTATCTATTGGCTGGGTTATCATAGTTTGGCTGGGTATTAAAAGTTTTACAAAGATAGCAATGAATACAATAAAAAAATTGTGAAACACAGTCATTCCACGAAATTGGTACTCCGCTGAGGACCATATCTTCATCAAAGAGTCTTATCAAGGCAGGCTTCTGTGAACTAAATAAACTTCCCTATCCCCTCGTCCTTGCCCTCTTGTAAAGATTCTCTTCAAATAGTTGCTTCCCCAAAGCCTTCTACCACCTCTATCTTCTAAAACATTTCCAAATACACCTTAACACATCTTGACTCTAATATTTTTTTGCCTATTCACTTTCATTAATACATGGTATTGCATCAGGGTTTCTGCAGTGCGGGAAAGGTCAGGAAAAAACGATGGTTCGCAGGGAACGAAGGACACCCACCATCAAGGGAAATGATTCATTGCAGTGGGTCAAGAAGCCTGGCAGCAGAGCTGTGCAGAAACTGTCTACGAGTCGCCGGTGAGATTTGAACCGCACCCATCTCCGGATCCCGTGAAGAGCGAGTGGACTGAGAAGCCCATCAGGGTGTATGCAGATAGAATTTATGATTTGTTTCACTTTGGGCATGCACGATCACTGGAACAGACCAAGAAACTACAGTGCTCTCTTGTCGCCGCCGACGCCTGCAATGAATCTCAGTGGGGGCCTTCCCACTCTGTCTCAACTCGGGGCAGACCTTCGACCCCAGTATGCCTTGGTTATTCATCCAGGACAGAGTTTTTTTCAGCGCCCAGTCCTCACCAAGCTCCCTCCATTCAGCGGCATTTCAATATTTGGGAACGAAGGGCCTTCCCTCATCGCGGCTTGCTCCGAGACTGTTGCAGGCTTCCCCCTTTTGTGAAGACCATCACCGGCTCTTCTCTCTGCTTGCATGCTCATGATTCAGAGTCTGTTTTTGAGCTCAAAGCCCAGATCCACCAGGCGATAGGTATTCCGCCTTGCTTTCAACGACTCATCTTTGAAGGCCGACAGCTTGTGGATGGCTCTCTGCTGCGAGGTTATGGGAATCTAAAGAATGCAACCATTTCTCTCGTTTCTCGCCTGCGTGGAGGAGCACCATCCTCCACTAAACCAAGCTCTTACAAGCACACCATGAAAACAAGGATTTCCACTCCTTCAAGGTCCAAGGTTGAAACTTCCGAAGCAAAGGAGCTTTTTGGCTCTGCCTTCATTGTGAAGCAGTCCGCGGAACCTCCAACAACAAAGGTCAAAGATCCCCATGTCTATGGCTCTGCATTTATCTACCAAAAAAAAGCACCCATTTGTCGTTTCAACGGACTATGGCCCTCGACTTCTGCGCTAAGAGAATGGGTAAATAAGACCTGGTCGTCAGGTCATGAGCTGTTCTTTTGCTCCAAAGGGTTCTTCATTGTTAACTTTTCCACAAAGGCGAACTGCCAACGCATGCTAGAGCAAGGTCCATGGTTCTGGGGCAGATCTCGTCTTTCCATGCAGAGATGGTTCCTTGATTTCAACCCGTTGGCTATGACTGCTATGACTACACCGGTCTGGGTAAAACTCCCCAATTTACCTTTGCATTTTTATACTCCAGCTTTTTTACCTACCCTGGGCAATGTGTTGGGTAGGTTTATCAAGATTGACACAGACCGGATAACGAAAGGCTTTGTCACCTTCGTCGACATATGCATTGAAATCAACCTCAATCAAGGGCTACCGGATAGGATTCTTATAGATTGGACTAAGGATGATCCTTACACACAGTTGGTCGATTATGAAAACACTGCCTTCGGATGTCGCTCCTGTCAGCAAATAGGGCACCTTCAGGCATCTTGTCATTTATCCCCAACCCCATTCTCTTCCCCTGGAGCACGAAAAAGGGCTAATGGCTGGAAAGACCCTAAAAATCGCAAAATCCGCTCAAACTCTTCATCTGACAACAAGCAACATCACAAAGACACCCTAGCTCCTCAGCCTTCTATAGCACCATCACAGTCTCCAACAAACGCGCAGCAGCCAACCGCAGACCCAAAACACCAGCCTTCGGCATCAGCACAACATCCTGAAGCTTCAGAAATTTTGACTCTGAATCTCGCAGTTCAACCTATGCACACTCCCCCTGAAAAGGATGAATCAAATGACATGATCATGGCCACAGCCTTGCTCTCAGGGGCTCAGAAATGTCCTCGTGAATCGGATAATTCAGACAGTGATAAGGAAGCACCCTTAGCTTCCGCAGCTCAAGACTCTAGGATTTCCTGATACCACCTGGCTTTGGTGGCGAAGGGTGCTTGAGCCTATTTGTTCCTCTGGTTGGATTGATGTTCGTACGAAAAAAGGTAGAAAGGATCCTCTCCAATCAACACAATGACCCGACCCTTTCTCCTTGTCTCTATAATGTTTCATCTTGTTATGTCCATGTACTCCTTGTGGATCTCTTTTAGCATAGGTTAGTCTTTAGTGTTCCCCTGTTCTCTTTCTGGGGGGGTCTATTGCTCATCGTCTCGTTCCTTACGGGCAAGGCTATCAGCAAGTCTCTGTATCACTTTGTACTTTTTTCTTGGTTGAATAGAAGGATTCTCGTCTAGCTTATTTACAAAAAAAATACATGGTATTGCATCCAAAACAAAGAGACTTTGGAGATAACTCTTTTTACAAATAACAATTTTAAAACATAATGAAATCATAGATCCTTTTCCTTTTCTCTGAATTAAAAATCAGTCACTAAGTATCTTGCATTAGTACAGATCCAGATTGTTTTGGTCCTAGTCATTCAAAAACAATGAAGCATAATATGACCACAATCATATATTATCTATTGGGGTTGCTTATGTGCCAAAGAAAGTGCCCCACATCTAAAGTTTATGTCCGAGATATACAAGTTGTAATCTGAACCACTTCTACGCATAAGAAGACAATCCTTTCCAGGAGATCATTAAGCATTACTATCCAGTCAATCAAGAAAGAATAGTTTGGCCACCACGGTCACTGCATCTATTGCTACAAATATCAAGCTACATATGCATTACTGTCTTATTTAGCCACTTGGCTCTCATGCCTGTTTCTTTAAAAATTATTCCTTTTATCAGTATTTAAGTCACTCAGCACTCGATGTTATTCAAGAGTCCGTTACAATTTTAAGAAGTCAAAATGAGTATGACACATTGGGCATGGTCTCAAAGCTATGTATCTACATTGTGATTTCAGAATCAGTGTGCCTGGAGTATATATAAAACTTACTTGCAGGGTGCCACTGTGCCGCACAGGAAGCCTGCACCTGTGCATGTCTCTCTTAAGGCCAGATATGTACATTGTAGACCCCGCATCTCTGAAATATAATGCAATGAAAACCCAATACATAACCTCATCATGATGAAATTTAACCATGTTCAGATGCTCAATGACACTCATCAATAAGATACTCCTCACCATATGTACAAGTTAAGGTTCAGCCTTTGTAGCTGCAGGAGCCAGCTTAATTTATCGAAGAGATGTTATTTTTATAATGTCCTTTGATTTTTTCAATTACATATCAATGTGTAATATTTTTTGGGGATACCAGATGAAATTCATTCAATATGACAGTGAGATGGGATCTACATAAATAGATTCCCGGTCTTTACAATAAGTTGCCATGCACAACGTGATATTCCAGTCAACTGCTTGCAGTACAGCACAATGGAACATGGGCACACTGGCTTCTCCAGACAGAAATTCACAAAATCTGAAAATCGTTTTGACATACTAAAGATCCTAAGAGAGGATCCCGGGAGCATACTAGGATAATGATTACATTTTGCACTTCTCATCCACGACAAATCATGTCAAGTACTCCTGTCAATTTTCAGTACAACCAGCCATTCTACTCGAGCTCCCTTTCAAGAATTTGATTGTGAACAAAACAAATGCTGCCAAATGCAATGCAATATTAAG
>ML799482.1:138219-173200 GCA_009831015.1 Picea engelmannii | reverse complement strand
TGTAGTGTTGCTCCTCCCGATTCCCATGAGCTATTACACTGAGAGGTTCCTCCAAGTAATGTGCCCAAAATGACCTCTTCAGTGATTTCAATTAACTTATAGCTCAAAATAGTCAAAATCATGGAAATCGTCGGAATGCAACGAAACCAAAGCCAACCTGTGTGGAATCGTTCATACTGATGGCATATGATCATCAATGCAAGATGGACCCCACAATGCCTCTCAAATACCCCTGTACTCGCTATAACATCCATCTGGCTACTCTGGTCATCATAAATCTCTACACTGGGATAATGTCCCAAAGTGGGGACATTACATGTTGCATGGTAGCGTAGTCCCTGTTGGGTTGAATTGGAAATAAATGCAAGGGTATGGAGGCCCGAAGTAATCGTGAATCGTTGATCTTGAAAGAAAGTGGGAATCGTTGATCCCCGTAGCATACCCGAAATTTGTTGATTCGGCAGTTCGGGGGATTTGGCATGAGGTAAGTTGATATATTCTTTGATTGGGATTTCCTTCATCAATTTTATCGAATTTATGTCAGCATATGCGACATGAAATGTCATATTCCTCAGCATTTAATGTAAGGGGTTTTTAATAATAGGGGTTGCTCTACAATATCGTAGTTTGAGCTTCCAATTCTTATCTGAAAGTGTTGAAATGGTAGGGTTGACGAGGTGGGTTTTGATGGCTTTAATGATTGTCCAGTTATTTTGCGTTAGCATGGTGTGGACTGGCCAATTCAATGGCAGGGTCTTGTGCGATGTGTGTGTTTTTATAGCGCTTCTAAGATGTAACTTTAAGTGAAATTTATGATAATATAATACAGAGGCAGTATCGCATTAGCTAAGCTGTAAATTTAATTTTAAGTGATGTAGAAATGATTGACAAAACTCTTAAGATAAAGCAAGGTATGAATTACACCCATTTGCAGTAGTATAAAAAATGAAGATGTGCCCTTGACAGATGATTAAGAAAGCAACAATTTACACAGATCAAAGGTCTTGTTTTTACTCACAGTAAGAATAGAGGAAAAAACTGTAACTAAATGGACTTCTAATGTATTAAGATCACAGTAGATGTATTACTAAATTGTAATTATTCAATATTGAAGAAGTATAGTAGGAAGCCAATATGAAGATGAAATGGAAACACAGGGAAAACACATAACTCAAATTAAAGGAGACTTAGAATCTTTATCTTCTCTTGTATTAATATTTGATAAGTTCTATGTTTTACATTCAGCAATTGGTACATTGAACAAAACTTAGGGTGGACTTTGACACTTTGATAGTCTGGCGGTCCTGAAAGCATTCTTTGTTTTATTTTTCGAAGGGCAATCTCCCGAAGTGACGTGACAGTGTTGACGTCATTTTTAGTGACGTGTGAAGAAAGACGGGCAACGCGTTTCACTTGAAAATGTGCAAATAAGTTGACACGAATGTTTAAAACAAGTGTTAGGTGCCAGCCCAAGAAAAAATTTAATGACATGTTTCATATAACTCATCTGTAGACCCTTTTAAATATTACAACAAGGAACTATCTTTAGGACTTCGGAGCTTCGTAGATTCGGGGTTTTTGTTGTTTAGATGCCTTGAAACTCCTGAAGCGCAAAGTCCCGAAGTGACCGTTGAAGGTTTTCTTTTAAAATTCGGGCAGGTTTATAATCTGAAGAATACAAGAGTCGTTTGATCAAATTTAATGCAACTCATCAACGGATGATATTGTAAGCACCTTATTAATACATAACGATCATGGATTCATTTAATTGAAAAGCAATTCCATAAGTTTTTTTGGTGAAATTTTATTTTTAAGAGGTAAAAACAAAGGATTTTAAAATTTAAAAGTTTAAAATTCTAAAGTGTTCTGGCAGCTTCAATTATCTTACAAGATGAAGAAGATATTCTAAGATTGGGCACTTAGGTTGTCATCCTTAGACATATCAGTCAACTGTTTATTTAGGTTACAAAGATTCATTTTTACAAGATGAGGTCCAGATGTGGATATGGTGATGGAAGATGATTTGGAAAACCCAAAGTCCAGCATAAAACTAACACGTATATGTGCCTGCAGATCAACGACACATGCGCATTCAGAGTTTCAAAATCGCGCAGGTTTTAAGAACAAGCGACAACTTGCGAAGTCCCAAATAGCCAAAGTGTCGCAGATCTGAATGCCTGAAGTGCCACGTCACTTCGGGTCTGTACCACTCTGAAAGTTTTCAATCTAGAACAGGTCGAAATCATCGAACGCTGAAGAGCTGGAATCAATAACTCTCGAGATACTTAATGATAAGATACATTAATCTTTGGTTAATTAGAAATAAACATGGTTGATGAGTTCGGGCCCGTACCACTCCAAGAGTTATACAAACTCTGCATAGAGAAACTCCCAAAGGGCAAAGTGCCAGAGGCACCTGTTACTCATCCACGAAGGACACGTGGCATCAATCAGTAAAGACACGCGACATCATGTGACGCGAGACCACCACATCACTCTGGGCCCCTACTACTCCGGGAGTGATACAAGCTCCGCATTCAGAAACCTCTGAAGCCCTAAGTACTGAAGAGACATGGCATCAATCCGTCGTCGACATATGGCATCAAATTGTGGCAAACACGTGGCATCCATCAGCCAGGACACATGGCTTTTATCTAGATCATGACACGTGGCACTCATTTCAAGCATATTTTGGGTTTATCATCCATACTATTTCAAGTGACACGCGGCACATATTCTTTATGTGATAAGTCGGCCTTTTGACCCCAAATAGCTAAAGTGCGGCAGATCTGAATGCTGGAAGTGCCATGTCACTTCGGGCCTGTACCATTCCGGGAGTTTTCAATCCAGAACAGGACGAAATCATTGAACGCCGAAGAGACGGAGTCAAGAACTATCGAGATACTTAATGATAAGATACATTAATCTTGGGTTAATTAGAAATAAACATGGTTAATGACTCCAGGCCTGTACCACTCTGGGAGTTATACAAACTCTGCATACAGAAATTCCTGAAGGGCGAAGTGCCAGAGGCACGTGGTACTCATCCGCGAAGGACACGTGGCATCCATCAGTAAAGACATATGACATCATGTGACGTGAAGTCACCACATTACTCTGGGGCCGTACTACTCTGCGAGCTATACAAGCTCCACATTCAGAAACGTCTAAAGCCCTAAGTATCGGAGAGACGTGGCATTAATCCATTGCCAACACGTGGGATCAAACTATTGCAAACACATGGCGTCCATCAGTCAGGACACGTGGCTCTCATCTAGATCATGACACATCACTCCGGGAGCTTTTCCGTCCACAACAAACACAGTTCTATCGAAGCTCAGAGCCTTGAATAGCCAAAGTCTCAAACTATCGAATTAGTTAATGATAATATTATATTAATCTCGGGTTAACGAGTAAATAGCCTTGGTTAATGAGTTCGGATCTAGACCATGACACGTGAAATTCATTTGAAGCATATTTTGGATTCGACATTTGTTCTATTTCAAGTGACATGTGGCACATATTCTTTCGGTGACACGTCAACGTCCGACATCAGGCCGCTACATCATTGCGGGAGAATGTCACTTCAGGAGTTTTTCCATCCAGAACAAACACAGTTCTCTAGAAGCCTGGAGCCCCGAAGAGCCAAAGTTAGTTATATTAATTTTGGGTTAACAAGTAAATAACCTTGGTTAATGAGTTCAGAAGTACTGTCTTCCAGAGGATATGCATGTTATGTGCCCTGCAACTCCCAAAGTCCCAAACTACGAAGTGAGGAGAGGTTGCGACGCCACTACGGGAGAAAGTCACTTTGGGAGATATTCATGCTCCGTGTTCAAAAACTCCCGAGCTCTAAGAAATTTGTGCCATCGCTAAATATGGCTAAGGGAGTTCTAAAATTGGCAGGCTGCTCAAACTTTAGCAGGGATGCTAAAGTCCCAGGGTCGCTTAGAGTGCACATTGCAAAGTGATCGACGACTGACATTCATTTCGGAAATAAAAGGCGCCCGAGGGTTAATCTCGTAGAGCAATTCTAGCATTGAAACCATTTACTTTTTGAAAGTATTTTTATTCTAATTATACTGTGTGTTTTGCATAATCCATCTTGCTTTTATTTTCTTAATAACATTCCATAATTTTTTCCTATTGTGAGTAGTGCAACAAATAGCTACTAAAAAAAGCACAAATATTGCCATCACTTGTAACTTGATATATTGTTGGAGTCTGACTTGCCATCTTGGAAATTTCCTTTCCTATGTTGTAGGTTTTATCTCTTTAATCTATTTATGGAATTCATTTTTAATGATCTTTGTAAAGTTCCAAGTGACTTTCATCCCAAGTAAGTAATATCCATTTCATTCTATTAGATAGACTGTATGGCTTGTATGTTTGTATATGTGTTAGAATAAATAAAGTTATATGTGCTGCCAAAAAAACCCATATAATTTTCTTTGAAAATGTGTTTAGTGTCAAAGATTCTTTAATATTCTTGTGCGACCTCTGTGTTTGCTAGTTTTTTGTATATATCAACACACACCTAATATGATTGTTTATTTTCATGAGTTTTCAACTCATTGAAGTTAATTTAAACTGTGTTAGAACAAGGTGTCGAGACAGAGGAAGATGCCCTTTTCCTGAAAGTTTTGTTTGTGAGTAACAAGTGCACTTTGCAGAGGTTGATCTGCATTTGCGCTCCAAGAAGAGGAACTGTTAGATGATAGTTCAGTATAGTACAAACTGAAATATTTGTAACATGTCTATCCAGTTGATTGTTTTCGGCAACGATAAAAAATTTTGAAAGTTTTTATTTCTGCAGATATTCTTGCAGATGTATTTACAACTGTCATTGATCTTTGGCATTGGTAGTTAATTGTGGGTTATAATTTTCACTCGTTGCCAAATGATCATTTTCTAGTCAATATTTTATCCACATACTCGTTTTGTATTGTGTTTGTATCATTAAAAAGGGTGTGAACAAATGCAAATACAAACTATAACTTGATTTTTGGTTGTAACTATGTATAGTTGATTTACAAGCCTTATTGATGTTTGGCCTATGTAGATAACAGTGGGTTAGCATAATTTTGCATTCTTACTGTGATAATGCCTTAAAAAAACTAAAATAAGCAACAAATTTTTCCAATTCAATACTCACACACAAAAAAATTATGATCCCATAATATTCACGTTTGTTAATTCGATAATAGGGAGGTCGATTTGGTAGATCAAACTATCAACATATTATAGCTCGATTCGTTAAAATTTCTAATATTATTTTAAGTATTAAACTTCTTGCAGCAGATTATTCATTGAATGGTTTGTTGTTTCCCTCTGTTTTTACCTCTATTATGTCACTTGTTTGTCATTAGTGCAACAGTAGCCAAGGAGAGCCCTCATCCATATCATCTTGCCAATCTCACCATACTCTTGTCGTGGTGAACCAACCCTCTAACTGATCAACAAATTGAAAAGAGAGAGTATTCCAAACTTGTGGTGGCCTAGCTCTGCCCTTTAGCAGTCAGGTGCAGACTTTAGGACCAACAGTAACTATGAAGTCCTTTAGAGAACTCTACAGGCACTTCAATAAAATAATAGAGAAATTGAGTCATACTTATAGTTTCCAGGATGTGTTTGCATAAGAGAAGCATCGAAAAGCTACAGAGAAATCAATGGAGGGTTGTTGAAATAAACTTATTGTATTGTCAACTTGAGCATAAGTATAAGAATGATGAACTTGAATTTTAATCTTGTGTGGTTGATAGCATATTCTCATTTGACTTCACCTAGCATATATCTTTTTGGTAATTTCATTAATCAAGTAAAACTAGTTAAATGAACTACATATTACATTTGCTCCGCAAAGCCTACATTAAAAGGCAAGGCGGGTCTTGTATATTCCTTAAGATCATAGAAAAACTGCTAAGATCCTGAATCTATTATCCAGTCATAATCCAAAAACTAGGCCCATGAGAACCTTGAACTACAATACCAAAGCACATGCTCAAAAGTCTGGTAAACACAACACAAGAAAAAATCAACAAAGATTGGGCACTATATCCCATCTATAACCAAATTCCCAAATGAGCACCAAGAAATTCGTCAATTACTATATTACTATGAACCAAGATCACTATGAACATTTGCTTTTGATATTACTATGAACCAAGATCACTATGAACATTTGCTTTTGATATTACTATGAACCAAGATCACGTTGACCTGACAATGTTCTAACATTACTAGTTCTGGAAAAGACTGCCAGCCTTTAACTTATTGGAGTTTGAACAATGCCAAATTTGCAATATTATTGAAAATGTCTGGTGGTTCTGTTCAGAGGAGCAAGCCATTTTGATGCCACAAAGGATGGACCTAATTTATTCACAATTGGGTACTTTGTATGAGGTGTTTCCTCATGCTTCTCATTCTTGGACTCAACAATCTTATGCGCCTCCAGTTCACTTTTTCATGGTACTGCAAAACTTTATTCATATCTTGATTGGGTAACATGGATAGAGACAGATCAGATTGTTTCGTTTCTTGTCAACGCATGATATGATTTTTTACTTTTTTTTTTTGGTTCAGTCGATATGCAGTATGGCATTGTCTTCATTTAAGGTAAATTTTCTATGGACGTGGAAGTCGTGTAGCATGTAGACAATGCTTGCCTTTTTCTGTAGGTATATTTCATATGGCAACTCTGTCAACCCAGGAAGCACATCTTGTAACACGGGTTGTCTAATCGTACAATGTACAATTGTGTTGTTGAGGGTTCAGATGACAACGTTGAGGCAACATCTATATATGTAAGGGCATTTTGCACCGCATTGTAGAAAATCAATTGTGCCATCATTTATGAACACAGAGGTAGAAGCAAGAGAATTGCATTTGGCACATACAAGCTCAAAGGGGGTTGAGTAGGCATTTGCTGGAACCAAAACATCCTCAACCTGCGCATGTGAGCATGATAGTTAATACATTGAACAATATAATATATATGTGTACAACAAAAAAACTGCACAAAATTGTTTAAGGCAATTTTTTTGTGCAAATTGTGGGTGGAAGTGTATATGTATACGTACAACAATTGTGGAGCTAGTTAGTTTCTTGAGATCCTGTACTATGTTTGTTCGTAATTTTGTTACAAATGTTGCTTGGGTTGTTCGAAAGATCCTTTCTTTAACATCTCCTTTCTTCGTTATGTTTTTGAACAACATAATTGAAAATTGCCCTTTATGCAATTGTTGTTCCATTGAGGAAAATAAATTTGCATAGGTGTCGAACAATTGTAGCTGCACCATGGAACAATTTAATAGTTGTGTAAGTGTCTGAGATATATGAGCATGTGAAAGCAAAGGACAAAAATGGGTATGGAAAATAGTACCATTGCCTTTTCATTGTCTGAGTTTCCATCTTTTATATGGAGAATGTGTTGCGAGCCAACTTTTCTTGCAAATGTGACAAATGCACCAATGGTTCCAATTGGGTAAATGTCGTTGTTCTCTGCAAATTGGTTGATTGTTGTGTCCGGTACGAAATGATATTCTGAGCAAACCGCGGAAATTTTTTCCACAACACTTGTTTCATTGAGTGATATAATCCAATCACAATCACCATGGTCATATACTATTTTCGGTAATATATTGAAATTTGTAATGGATATCCCATTACCTGGCAATATTTTTTCTGCATGTTTCTGGACAAGTTGTGTAGGGATAGTTAGTGTAATTGTCATCATGGCTTCATTGTCTGTCATGTTTGCACGCATAATGCATCTGCTTTTGTTTTCCTTGTCCAAGTAGGTGCTATACACGACCATTATGTCTCTGACGAACAATTTTCTAGTTCGGCGGTTGTTCAAGCCTTTTCTTGATAGTATATTGGGTGGTATAAGTTTAGACCTGGTGACATTTTTTGAATAGGAAAAGCATTGTGAATGGCAATCTGTATCTTTTTTTTGTTTTCATCAATGTACAAGTAGATGCACAGTTTGGAAAAAGTATGCAGGTTAGAGTTTTGTAACCATACCTCTTAGTCTCTGGACCTTGCACTATGTTGGGTGTTTCACTTGTACTCATTGATACTTCTTGTGAACTAAAAAGCATGTGTTGTAGATGACATCAACATATTTACCATGGCATAGATGAATAAATAACTGAAGATATTTGTTTCCTAAACATAGCAAGAGCATAATTTATGAATCTTTACCTTTGGCCTTGTTGTTGTGTTGATGTTTGCGATGATTGACTACTCATGCCCATGTCACTTGTCCAACTTTTTCCGATGCAAACATGTGTACATCGAACATGACAACAACTAAATATGCATAGACATTGTATATTGTTCATAATTGATATGGATGTACATTAAGCACATGCGTTGTGTTTGGTTTACTATCACTGTTGGTATACCTTTTGGAAGACTGTACTTCAACTTCCTCTGTTGTGGCACATAAGACTTCATCCTCTTGTTCAATTAGTCTAGTTTTTTTCAATGCAATAATGCAGAGAATACAATGGACATGAAGGTAAGTTGCTATGTAGGAACACATGTAAAAAAATTAAATACAATTTTATTTATTTCAATGTAATAGCACAAAAAATACAATTGACATGAAGATAAGTTAATATGTAGGAAGATATGTAGTATCTACATATAAAAAAAATGAGGTGCAAAGCAGTAGAATAAATATACAAACAATAAATGAAATACAAAGCAATGGAGTATGGAATAAGGGTAGAAGCATGCACCTTCGTAAGTCTTCTTCTACATTTATGGTTAAGAGTCTTTCGTCTTGTCCAATTATTCTATTTGTTTCAATGTGAGAACATACAAAATACAATGAACATGAATGTAAGTTGGTATGTAAGGAAAAACAAGCAATATGTACATATAGTAAATGAGAATCAAAGGAATAGAGTAACATATATAGTTAGAAGCATGCACCTTTCTTTTTTTCTTGATCCATGTTTGTGGTTATATATAATCCTTTCTATCCAAAATCTATTACAAACCATAAAATATCAAGAAGTTGGATGATCCTAGCTGAATAATTTGATTTTGTGCAACAAAGTAATCAGATATGCTTTGCGACATGGAAATATGATTTTGTAATATGCTTGATGTATATTTCATAATTCAAGTACAATACAAATTGTATCGTGATCAGACCAGTATATGTCTAAGATAAAGAGGGTGTATTGTGAAATGGGCACATTTGACCATACATGGTCAATAAGTATGTTTTGTACATGGTTTATCTTATCCAAAAGAAAGAGGAGACTGTAATTGCACATGTAGTTTTCCAATTCTTTTTTTCTCACATTATTTTGTAGCATGTCAACATTGAAGTCTCCTAGAATGATAATGGTTTCGTTCAAATGTAAATATCGTAATGCATTTGAAACAACATTCAGTATGTTGGGCAATGTTGCATGTGGAGTGACATAGAGATTAAATATTGTAATTTCCGATTCACGGAAAATTACTCTTTCTAGCACCATCTCAACATTTTTTTCTTCAAAATGCTTATGCTCCAAAATTGTTACATGTTTATTCACTAATATCATCACTCAATGTGTAATGTAACTTGATATGCAATTGTGATTTGGAAATTGTTTGTTTTGCATGCATAATGTCATGTATGTTTCTTGCTAGCACAAAATATCATATTGCATTGTGTCATAGTCATTGAGTATATCATTCATATGTGCATGTATGTTGTGCGTGTTAAGTGAGAGAATTGATACAAATGAGTTTGTTTGTATGGATTGGTAATCATATTGTAGATGCCATTTTGCACTAGTTTGAAGGTGTTGCATCTCAATATCGACTTTATGTTTGACTTTGAAGTTATCTTTTGTAAGAGCGCTTAGCAAATACAAGGAGTCTATGCTTTTGACACTGGACATATCTATGTATACAAGTCCATGTATTTGTATTCTAGTAGGGTCGAACACAACACTATCAAGTGTTAGCCCTTGTGATCTGTGGACTGTACGTGCACATGCAAGTTTAATTGGAAACAATTTTCGAATATTCAGTTGACCTGTCTTTGCCAATGCTGATATTGGTTTTGATATTCGTAATATAGGTGTCCAATCACGTGAAGTGTCTGAATTATATAGATAAGCTAACTTGTTTGCTTGTTAGTGGCCAATATGTGGGTCATGGAACTTAATCCAGAGGACATCAACTTTTTTTGTTTTGATATAAGCTTTGAGTATTCCATCTACACCATTCACGAAGCCATCCTGTGAATCATAGTTGCAGGCATATATTTCAACTAGCATGTATAATTTAAGGACAAGTTGCAAAGACAAAGCGGTTGTATGTTGATGACATGGTACATTGCCATGGTTGTCTTCTTCAAGGTCAATTGAATTGATGATGATATCATTTCTAGGCATGAGCGATATCATGTACTTGTTATGCATTGCAACATCCTTATTCTTGTAGAATAGGTAAGGGAAGGTTGGGTCTGTCGGTGCAAGTCACATGCAACTTGAATTGATATATGTTAAGTCATCACATGTTTGGTTGTTTATCCGCATTCTATTCATAATTGCAATAAATGTTTCATTTGTCTAACGCATTGTAGTATGTAATTCGAAGCATTTTATGTTGTCTTTCCAAAAGTCATGCGTCATTGTTTTCATATTGACTGTAGTTTGTTCAAATATCAGAGAATCTTGTATGGGTTGTGCCTGGGAAAGATCCCCACAAAATATCATTTCAATGTCCCCAAAGTATTTGGTGTGCACATGTTTTATGTTTCTCAGTCGATTGTCAATGGAATATAAGAAGCGACTTCCAATCAAGGATGCCTCATCTATGAAGACAAGTTGTAGTTCGTCATAAAGCTTAGACAAGGTATCTAACATTTCCTTGTTGAGTGGAAGAAAGTGTGACTTTTTAGAAGGCATTAACAATGCAGAGTGGACTGTTGTTCCACCTACATTATATGCAACTTTTCCTATATATGCAACTGTTAGTCCCTTTGGTTTCATAGGGTCACTCGAACTGTTTGAATCATAGATTCGTATAAGCATTTGGAATAGTGCTTTCGTTGTGAATGTTTTTCATGTTCCTGCCCCGCACGTAAGGAACAAGTGCACATGAGTGTGCATGTTTAAGTGTTTTTTCATTGCAATGTCCTTTAGGATTGCTTGTTGTTCTCGATTCAACAATCGTCTAACTCTGTAGTATTCTTCATTTTTGATAAAGAAAGGATGTTTTGTGACTTTAAACCCAATATTGATACGTTTTTCAATGGCGACTGCTCGAGGCCAAGGCAAATTTGCTTGCAAGTCATAGGACTCACAGAGAGTTCTAGTTGTTTTATGTTGTGTTAATATCTCATCAACATTGTCAGGGTTTTTTGGTTCATCAAGTGCACTTTCTAAATCACCCCATGTTGGGTTAACATTGTATGTAAATCTAGCCTCATTGGTTTGTATTGTAGTTTCATAAACAATATATGCAGCTTCCCATGTAGGGAAGCTATGTTTTAATGTGTTTTCATTTTGATCAAATGGAACGTACAACAATAGTTTCTCTCTACAGAAGTTTTCATAGTCGATGTGTTTGTTGTATTTGACAAAGCGTATTACATTTGGTTTTTTTCTTTTTGATATGGGTGCACCATTTTTTTTGTAATGCAATATGAATTCTGCAAGGCAAATATGCTTAATAGGAGGTGGACGTTGGAGGTAGTAATCAATAATAGAGCGACATATCACGTCCTCTGAATTACCAGGTTCTTGTTTTAGCAAAGATGGTGGTTTAAGCATGAATGTGCGCGTGTCAAGTGGAGATGTGTTTATGAAGACACATTTCCTTGAACTACAGTTCAGAGGTAGGGAAAGTGCGATGTGGACTGCTTGTTGAGCAGACATTTGTTGAAGATCAAGTAATGTATTTCCAAGTGTATGTATCATTTGCATAACATCGATTTGACTTTTTTCATGTTCCCTATGTATTCTTCTTAATGCACTTGTCATAGATTTGTCAACCTTTGTCATGTATGAGGTACAATATGATGCCACAGCATATGCGTTGAGGACATATTGTGCATCTGTATTTGCATTCCATGTAATTGGCATGTCCTTGGAGAAACTGTTGTTCCAAATATGTGAAATTTTTCGTTTAAGGAAAAATGTTGGTTGTTTAAGTGTAGATTGTATCACTTGGATGTACTCATCTTCTGTTAGATTTAGTTCTGCGAAGAAGTCTTCGAAGCTCATTAAGTCATCAAAGTCTCGTTGTTCTAGAAATGTGAACAAAGATTTTGATTTTTCAATGAGAACATTGTCCTCTAAACTAATTGGTTCTATGATTCTTGTTGTTCTCATTGGCGGCACAAGGAAGTTGTATCTGCAATGTGAATTCTTTCGTTTTTTACAACTTCTTGTATGGTAATGTCTATGAACTTTGGCAAGTTCTGGATCCAAATGGTCTATGTTGCATGTTATGTATTTTTCCAAAAATCGTTCGATTTGTGAGTTGCTGTCATTTCCATAGACCAGTTCACCCTCTATCCATAACAATGTGTGGTCATGTTCACTCCCTCTATTTTGGAACTCAATCACAAAATAGTAGTTCGATATTTTCCCGAAGAACGTTTCATCGTGACATATCAATTGCCTCAAAGAATTTACTTTATGTCTATAGTAATGAGTACATGTCACTGGGTATTTTCTTATGAGGTAGTCAATGTCATCATTTTCCAATGTCCCAATTTCTTTTTCTTTTTTATGTTCCTATATAATGCAGACACCATAGTCACCAACGGACCCCAGTGATGCTCTGCACTTGTAAATGTGATTAAAAAAGTTGGAGGTCCCAATTGTCAGATCATTGCAAATATAGTTTTCTTGTTTTGTTGCAAGTAGTCAGGAGAGATGCGAATGTTTTTTAAATCTATGTATCCAATATCATATTTTAGGATTTTTTCTAGGTTTTCTTTGTACTTAACATCTCTGGCCAATAACTTTCTTCCTCGTAGCTGGCCTTTTCTTATTCGCACCCACATGCAAGATAACACTTTCTCAATTATTATGCGCATTGTTTTGAAAAACAAATTTGTTATGTGATAGGAGAAGTCACTGCTTGAATGTAGCAGTGCACATCGAACTATTTTTTGGTAGCTGAATCGTTCTGTGATGTCACTGGCACGTGGATCTCCATAGAACAGTGTTGGGAAGTTCATTTCCTCAACAAATTTGTCCTTGAATATTCCAAGTGGACGTTGCCCTTCAACATGTGCGATTTAGACAATCTTGTCTTGCAAGTCATGAATGCGTTGTGATTAAGTGAATCCATAGACCGGTTCACCCTCTATCCATAACAATGCGTGGTCATGTTCACTCCCTCTATTTTGGAACCCGGTCACAAAATAGTAGTCCGATATTTTCCCGAAGAACGTTTAATCATGACATATCAATTGCCTCAAAGCATTTACTCTATGTCTATAGTAACGAGTACATGTCACTGGGTATTTTCTTATGAGGTAGTCAATGTCATCATTTTCCAATGTCCCAATTTGTTTTTCTTTTTCCTGTTCCTATATAATGCAGACACCATAGTCACCAACGGACCCCAGTGATGCTCTGCACTTGTAAATGTGATTAAAAAAGTTGGAGGTCCCAATTGTTAGATCATTGCAAATATAGTCTTCTTGTTTTGTTGCAAGTAGTCAAGAGAGATGCGAATGTTTTTGAAATCTATGTATCCAATATCATATTTTAGGATTTTTTCTAGGTTTGCTTTGTACTTGACATTTCTGGCCAATAACTTTCTTCCTTGTAGTTGGCCTTTTCTTATTCACACCCACATGCAAGAGAGTACTTTCTCAATTATTATGCGCATTGTTTTGAAAAACAAATTTGTTATGTGATAGGAGAAGTCATCGCTTGAATATAGCAGTTCACATTGAACTATTTTTTGGTAGCTGAATCGTTATGTGATGTCACTGGAACGTGGATCTCCATAGAACAGTGTTGGGAAGTTCATTTCCTCAACAAATTTGTCCTTGAATATTCCAAGTGGACGTTGCCCTTCAACATGTGCGATTTAGACAATCTTGTCTTGGAAGTCATGAATGCGTTGTGAGTCAGTGAATCCATGTGTCAATGTTTCAACAGGTCTTTCATTCTTTGATTCATTGCTTGTATCAAATTCACTAGTAGTGTCAAAAGTTTGTGCAGAGTTGTCATTTCCCTGTTCAATAACAAGGTTCCAGTTCTCATTTATACAAATGTTTTCTGCTTTGTACAAGGCCCTGGAACATAATTCTTTTAATGCTTTTATGACAATGTGCACACGTACTCTACCTGTTTGGTATGCATTCTTATATTGCAAACGTCTTTTGAGAGCTACAACAATCGTCATTGTTTCGCTCATGAATTGTGCAAGCGCTTTTTGGACAACATCTAGTTGCACATGCGCGTTAATAATTGATCCCGTTATGCCCATTTGGGGTCATCTATAACCCTAGGGTTTGATTTGTGCAAATGCAATTCACAGAGACACAAGTATCTCTTCAAGTTTTGTAAGTGTACTTACATCTGGTAGTGGTGTGTTACATCTTATTTGGTCAGGTATTGCAAATTGTGGCAGTTTTCCATTTTCAAGTGATCGTTTGCATGGAAGACAAATTTTGCTAGTGGAAAATGTTCTATCATTTTGTGTCAATCTGATGTATTATTTTTGCAAGTTAGAGGTGAAAGACTTAATGTTCTTTGCAAAATTCAATTCTTCGCAAATTGCACATGCAATGGAAGGAGTGTCTTCAATTTGTTTCATATTCTTTTTGCAAGTCAGGGGTGAAAGACTTAATGTTCTTTACAAAATTCAATTCTTCGCAAATCGCACATGCGATGGAAGGAGTGTCTTCAATTTGTTTCATATAGGTCTGCTTTGCATCTCTCTTTCCTAGATGAGGATGCGTAGCAAGTGTTTGTTGGTTTTCAATGCTAGCATTGCACATTGTTGGCTTTAATTTATGATATGTGATTTCCCCCCCTCGGTCAGTGTCATGACCACTGTGGGATATGTAGTTGCACTTGTTTCTCTCACGTATCTATTTTTCAACATGTGGTAGGTTAACTTATGGTTGCCACTTGAAACTAGTTTCACTTGTTGACAAGCCATGTTGAAGGTGGAATCGACATTTGGTACAAGCATTTTCTCCTCACCATGTTGATGATGAAAAGGGTGATGGTCTTTTTCATTGGACATGTGATGTTTGTGTTCAATAGGAAGTGTGTAAATGCACTCGTGTTGTGCACACACAACCTTTTGTAGGTTGTGATATGTGAGTTTGTGTTTCTTGGTCGAGCTCCTTTTCACCTCATGATGATTGGGCGTACAATTCAGAGGTCTAGAAGGAAGTGCACCAATGTATTTATTTCTTTCACATGTGACCTTTTTCAAGTTGTGATAAGTCAGTCTACGCTCTTTGTTTAAGCTCTCTATGACCTGATGACAATTGGGATGAGTTTCATCGTGACTAGACAATATGCGATGCTTATGTAGATTCGATGCAGTTTGGTTAGCATGGACACTGAATCTTGAACTGGAAGTATTTCTTATCAAAGGTTGATAATGGATGTGTGGCGTATCTATTTTCGATGACACGATGTCAATTGTTTGATCGTAGTTTGAATCAATACATCAGAAACAGACAATATCGTCTGAAAGGGTTGACCAAACCTGGATATTTACTCTAAATATGATAGATATCCATTGTAAACAAAATGTCCCACCCTCTATATTTCCTTTCTCATATGGCATTGCCATGTTTACAAGGTATTGTTGCCAACTTCCAACTGTTGGCATACTTTCTATGAGATATGGTAGAAGGTGTTGATGCAAGAAGTTAAATGCATGTTGACTGCCACCTATAATTGCATTGCAAAAGGATTGCAAAGTGTAAAGGCACAGTGAGTGCACATCAAACTCTGTTGCTATCAAATAGAAAATTGCATTGAACAAACTATCTCCACAAGTAGATGTAATAGTTGTTGCTATGTGTAACCCATGAGAGTGTATATGATGCATAATTCGTTTCCAATGTGATTGAAGGTCTTTGCAGGCAAGGGACAAGTAAATATCAGATCCTCCAGTATTGCATATGGATAATTTTTATAGAGTAGTGGTTCATAATGACCAATTAGAGGATTGGCATCATGGAACAAGATGCAATATGGATCTCTAGATGCAATTTTGTTGGACATTAGATATCTTCTTTTTCTTGTTAATGACCAAATTCCAATTGATATATTCAACTACTTGGCTAGCCACCATATAAAAAATGTATCTCCCCAAAGTCCTCTCTCATGTGGAGGTAGATTTGCAGATGAATACAACCGCATCTTTGAAAGATACGTACTGACATCATGTATTCAATGCAATTGGAAAAGAAAATCAGATGCCAATTCGTATTGATACGACTCTAATGCCTCAACACTGCCATTTTCTAAACAATCCAATAAATGATCTATCAATCCATTGCACAGCTTGGTTGAGGAATAACAGAAGTGCAATAGAACTTGAAATGCACCAAAGAGGTAATCTCCTGCAGTATACGAGAATGCATCTAATCTGAAAAGGACATTGTTATACAATACCTGGTCGATGTTGTCATGTACAATGGAGTCTACATCTATTTGATAGTACTCAACATCTATTACTTGCTCCATATTTTAAGTTGTGATTTTCAAGATGTTTCTTAGCCATGTTTAGATAATACGCAAATAGCAAAAAAGATAACTATAAGTTTGAGAGTGCATACCAATTCTGCCATGTATCCTTCAACCTTTTTCGTTCAAATTCAATGCTTCGTGGTTGCTATAGCATATGACAAAGAAACAAAGCTATAGTTATTGCTCAACCATATAGAAGAGATAATGCAAATAAAACAATAGTATAAACTTGCCCAGTACAAAAACTGAGTATTTAAGATATATAGTTTTAGAACTTATTTTACTTGTGCACCTTATAAGCGTTACGGTAGTCATTGTATATAGCTTTACAATCGTATTCATCATTTAATTTCATCCTCACTCTTCACAAATCAAGACTAAACAGATCCGAAACGACTTGTTAATGTCTCCCACTCATAACAATCACATAGATGGTCTCTGGGATAAACAAAAGGGGAAGAATTAGGCATTCATGGACCTCTACCACAGGAATGGAACCAACACATAGCACGACTTCTCAAGGTTTCAATTATCTTACAAGATGAAGAATATCTTCTAAGATTGGGCACTGGGGCACTCATCCTGAGACAGATCAATGAACTGTCCATTTAGGTTACAAAGAATGATTTCTACAAGACGAGGTCCAGATGTGAAAATGGTGATGGAAGATGCTTTAGAAGACCCAAAGTCCAGCATAAAACTAACAACTATATGTGGTTTGCCTCAGAGAATAAAATCTTACCCTGTCATAATCTGCAAAGAAGGGGATGGAAAGGTCCTCATAGATGCTTGCTCCACAATGAAAACTCTGAATTCGTCTCACAAATCCTTGTGCACTGCCATTTTCCAAAGAGATATGGTATGATGTCCAGGGAATGAAAGTGGGCATATGTGATTGGAAATGGGATAGCCTGGAAAATGCACTAAACGTATGGTTTCAAAAACAAAAATATGAGGAGAACATCCCATTTCCTTTTTTGTATGTCAATATGGTTGTGACAGAGGTGGGTTCTGTATCGAGCATTGACATTCCTGCACGTTGTTCAAGGCCACTGAAGATAATTGAATGTGTAGACAACTTATTCTCAAGCTATACCATGGTTTTAATTTCAGAACCCTTTTAGGAGATTAATGTTCGGGCGCCTCTTATATCCGAAATGAATCTGAGATGTCGATTAGTTTTGCAAACTACGATCTGGGTGACCTTGCTGTTGAAGGAAAATCTCCCTGTGGACAGGTAGATCTCCTCAAAGAGCTAGACTCTTAACTCTAAGACAGAAAGTGCTTATCATGGTCACTGACTTCCTTTTAGATCTAGGTGGACTAGTGTGTGAGAAGGAAGGAGAAAAGAAGTACCTTTTACCCGTGTTTGTCCCTGCACGCTCTGAGTTGAGCTTCAATCTTTCGCTCCTCGATAAGCCCTATAGACAAACAAAGTACGACCACTTCCTACTCTATCAAGATTAGTCTGAAATAGGTCTATCTACTAAAGAGACTAATTCATGTAAGATTAAACACAAATTAGAAAGAAACAGGCCAAACAAATTATATTAATGAGGACAAAACATTGCTTACAGCCGTAGATGGATTGCAACAGTTCTGTCAAGTCCTCCTTGTCTAACTCTTGCTCAAAAGATCCATGATCCGAATGATGATAGCTTCACCGATTGCTCCCTATGAGATTATAGGTCTCTTGCTCTCAAATTATCTCTGTTCCAGCACCACTTATAAGATCATAAGTTTGGTGTGATTCTCCCTTTTCTAGTCCTCTTTCACCATTAGAAAGCTTGCTTATATAGCCTTGGAGAGGCTTTAACCACTTGAGATATCCTTGGGGAAGTTGAGGATTTGCCTCCTTCAGTTAAGGATCTGCCCTAAGAACATGGTTGGACTAGGGATTCGAGCTCAACTTCCTTCTAAGAATGAAAAGATCCTTCCCCCATTCATCTCAACAACTCAATTGTTGCCTAAAATAGGTAGTGCTCCCTTAAAAGGGCCATCAGAGCGTTGTAGCGCTCCCTAGTAGTGTTTAGTGGAGCGCCAACACTCCTAAAGACACCAGCGCTCCCTCAGAAGGGCCAAAGGAGCTTTATAACGCTCCCAAACAGTGTAAGGGGGAGCGCCAGCACTCCCAGAAGAGGTATAGGGGAGCGCTCTCCTTCAAAACCTAGTTTTTTGAGTGTTTTCAGATGGTAAAAGGTTCGTAACCCTGCTGACTCATTTCTCCTCTTCCAAATCAAATGTTTGAGGTGTTTCAAGTGTCCTCCTCATGTCGTTATAGGCACGACATAGGCATCATGGCAACATGCTTTCTTTGACACTTGCCACACTTGTGAGCAACATGCGACACTTGCGACCTTGTGAGCAAAATGTGACACTTGCGACCTTTGTAATGACGACACTTACAACACTATCAAAGTGAGTATTTTTTATGTGTAACAGATTGCCCCCCAAAGTATGAAGTTAGAAGACGAGAACTGAGAACTGAAATGCTTTGTAGACTTTCAAGCAAGGGTATAGACACAGAGAACCTGACAAAAGCTGCACACAAACATCCAACAAATATTATGACATGTTTCAAACCCAAGGCAGGCATACTTATGCTTGGGTGATCAAGACTTGCAAGATATGACCGCCATAAAATACACTGTGGATCCATAATTGTATTGATAAAAAGGTATAGCCACTGAAAATACACTGTGGAGCTATACTCTTATGACATGAACTGATCGTAGCCACGAAGAATACACAATGGATCTACGAGATGAGAAGACATAGCCACGACCAATACAAAGTGGATCTATGTAACAATATATGTGTCATTGTTCAAAAGAAACTCCAACGCAACTTGGGCAAAGCACATATCAAAGTGATCACTCAACCCAGGGTCTTCTTACCGATCCCGATGTAGTACGAATCTAACCATGTGAATAGATGTCCTGATGTTGAACATGGCAGAAACCACTTGATTACCGGTCAATGATGTAAACTTTTAACAAGCGTGAGGGAGATCACCATTAATGTCAATGATTCCCAAGGTACTCTAGTACAGTCCAACGAATGTGAATGGATGAGCTGAAGTCGAACATTCGTGGAATCATCCGATCAGAGGTCAATGATGTAAACCCATTGTCGAACGTGAGGAGGCCTGCCATTGAGGCATGCAGGTCCCAAAGTACTAACTGGTTTCTAAGTCTAATTCCTGGATAATGCGTTGAAGTCGACAGGAATAGGCTCATCGAAGGAGGGCCTTGATGTATCCCCCATCAACGACACGAAACAGACATAGAGATGTAATTAGTAGATCGAATGAACATGGACTGACACAGGTATTGAGACAAGATATTTGTGATGGCTGACTCTCGAGGCGGATACTTCCCTTGAACACTGAGGCACAACAACAGAAACGTGACATGGACCAAAACACGATAATGCAGTGGATACTGTGACTTTCGTCGGGTGACCCAAAGGAGTAAGAAAAACTCAGAGGATTGGTTTAGTGTAGAGGTTCAACGGATTAAGATGTGCGCAAAGACAAAGTGTTGTGTTCAAGGGCGACTCTAAGAGTTATTTGGTAGTGTTCTCAAAAAATTGCTTGGCTTGCTTCTTTCAATTTTTCCCCCATCCAGATAGATGAGTACCTCTTTTTAATTTAATGAGCTCGAGGAGGATAACACATGCTCGATAAAACTCACCTTCGGTAAATTCCTCTTCCTTTGTTTAACGAACTGGAAGAAGTAAGGGTTCGATCCCATATGGGTCTGTCGATGTTTTGTTTAGCGAGTCCAAAGACAGAAAACTCGAAGGTTTTTCATGATTACAGAGTCTGGAAAAACACTTAAAAAAGAACTCTCTTAGTTCCTTTTTCGTACAGTTACTCTCACGAGGCCGAAAAAGAGATAAACTACCACTCGAAAGACGCCCTTTCGAACCTTTTAACGAGTGTGAAAGGAAGCAAGATCACTCGACGATCTTTTCATATTTAGAGAGTCTGAAAAGAGTTTAAAGATGACTCGAGGGGGTTCCTTTTTCGTGTGTCCATACGGGTCTGAAAAAGAGATAAAAGTCTACCCGGATGCATTCTCATGTATTTACGAGCATGAGAAAGAACAAAGACTAAGCTCCGTATGCCCCCAGCTTGAAAGCTAGTGGCTTAACTCCAGAAAGATCATCAAAGGCTGGAGACATGCCCTCCAAGATTCGATTCATTCATCGAAGGATAAGGGTGGATGAAAAGAAGGTTCAAGAGAGGTGATTGTTTCATTTTTTAACGAGCTTGACACAGGAAAAGAACTATGCTCAGGACCTCTGTTTCATTTTTTAACGAGCTTGCCACAAAGAAGATAAACTATGCTCATGGTTTCGTCTGGATCATGGCTTCCAAGAGGATAATGCTCTGGAAGGGTACCATGTCAATGGATAAAACGTGGTCATGGCCTCCAGGAGATCTTCACTGGATGGAATATAATCACTCGAGAAGGAACACACGTCGAGGGTTGCGACAGGAATAAGGAGATCAGGCTCCAGTAATCCTACTGAAGAGATCACCATGTCAACTACCGGATCCAAATCATCGGAAGTTGAGATCATGGGAGAAAACGCTACATAATTGACATGCGGCGGGGGCGATACTGTCTGCATATAAGAACCACTTAGGGAGGTAACCCAGTCGGGGCCGATGAATGAAAGTTGATCAATAGTCACAATTCTTCCATCGTGAGGGAAAGATATCACACGGAAAAGGGTGGATACAAGAGCTTTCATAACATAGACATAATCCCGCCCAAGGAGTAAAGCAAAATCCATGGGTCTCGGACTACCATGACATCGATAAAGACAGTTTTCCCTCCCAAAGTTACAGGAAACTGAGGAAGGATCCCTAAAGGTTGACTAGTTCTTCTGTTAAAAGCTAACAGATTCTGTGTAACCGGTGCAAGTTGTGGACAACCCAAAGCGTACCAAGCAACATAAGACAAAATACTAATGGACGCACCTTCATCTATCAACGTTTGAGGAATGTCCCGACCACGAACCTGTACTGTAATCAAATTGAATCGAAACTTGAAATCGAAACTTGAATCGAAGCTCAGAGCCTGGCGCCCCGAAGATGAGAACTGATAACTGAAATCGAAACTTGAATCAAAAGATTGTCACTGGGCTCCGATCTGGAATCGTTTTTCTACACTTTACGCCTACAGTTTATCCCTTTGATAAACACAAGTGGTGAACCGAATGGCTTGCAATGGCTACACAAGAGTGTGATTTAGTACCATCTCTCAGTTGACAGAGCAGCTTGCAATGTCTCCACAAAAGGGTAAACTAGCACCATCCCAACGTCAAGTATGTGAAGATGTAAGGTATGTTAAACAAAGGCAGTGAACATAATAGCTTCCAATGGCTGCACAAGAGGGTGATTTAGTACCATCCCTCAGTTGACAGAGCGACTTGCAATGTCTGAACAAGTGGGTAAACCAACACCATCCTAGCGCCGAGTATGTGAAGATGTAAGGTATGATCTATGCAATAAAAACATTCATGTCAGTTGTTTTAAGAGGTTTTGAATAATATTATGTTGGTTAAAACCTGTGGACCCTTAGCCTAATCCTTCGAGATCCCCTTATTTTCCTGAACCTATTGATAATCCCCCTAATCATGCGATTACACATCTTGTTTCTCACAAGTCTACTGATCCCCATCCCATAATCTACAAAGAAACCAATGTTCAAACTCCACTGCCCACTAAGAATTTAACTTGCCAACAAAGGAGAAACAAGAATTAATGTTTGGACTCAGGTCGGTTTCTGTTTTTTCTTCATCCTCCACCCAGGATTTGCATTTCAGGTCCTGCAACTTTTTTTTTTATAACTTACTGAAATATTTCACTGATAAAAATGCATAAGGGCTGATAATGTTGTCGAATTTTCTTGCAACTTGCTTAACTTTGTACCATACCTAGCCCTTCTATACCTAGTTGCAGTTTTCTTCTACACGAACATTTTGCAAAGGCAACAAGCTTTCTTGTTCAACACTTTTCGAGGTAGTAATGCATTCATGTTTCTTTGATCTAAGTAGTCACATTTAAGGATGTTATGTAAGAGCATTTTCACTCGGTTATTATTTCTAGATTTTTTTATATTTATTTTGATTTTCAGCACCTCCAAGTATTGAACATTCCTACTTGCAAACTGTAGATAGTAAGCAGTAAAAAAAATAGGAATGAAACTATGGTATTGAAACTTACTTGTGAATGGTGAACGACACAATCACAGGTCCAATTGCGGGTGTAGTATCTCAACCCTGCAAAGTGCAGCAACATGTCCAAATGCGGGTGTAGGAGCTCAACCTTACAAAGATGAAGAAAACAAGGGTGCATGATTTCAACCCTGCAAAGTGCAAGAACAGGTCGAACAGTGGGTGCATGACTTCAAACTTGAAAAGTTGAAGCAAACAAGACCAAGCAGCAAACAACAAACCAGTGAGCAAGCACCAAGAGGTCCAACTACAGTTGCAAGACGTCAACTTTGCTAAGTTGAAACAAACAACAATAAGCACCATCCAACGAACCAGTGAACCAGCGAACAAGCAACAACTAGTGAACCAGTGAAGCAACATGGAACATATGATGTAGAAGCAATTCCATCATTATAGTAGACTATGCAAGTGCTGGTGGACAACAATATTGCCCAAATTCACTGCATACAAGATTGTCTCCAAACATTGGAGAAAAATGTATTGTGACAGGCCTATTGAGTAAACATTTAAGGTTGTCAGGCCTGTTAAGTAAAAATATAAGGCTGTCAGGACTGTTTAAGGGCCTCGCGTTGTGTAAACATTTAAAAAAGAATGCATTGTGTCAGGAATGCATTGTGTTAGGCATGTTTAAGTACTTAAAAAAGAGTGTCCATGATCAAAACTTTGGAATGTAAACATTTAAATAAAAATAATAATAATTCAAAAAGAGTGTTGATGCTCAAAACTTTGGATATGTTAACATTTAAAACATTGGAAATAACGAAGTTGGCAATATGACTTCAAATCTATTCTCCAATGAGATGATGACAAATAAGTTATTTTTTATTATATAAAAAATAATGTTTTTAGTTCTCTAGTTCGAACAATAGAGATTATGCGAAAATTTATAGTCAAAGGACAAATTAATATGAAGTCAACGAATTATCGATCGTTATAATCCCTCTGCGCCTTCGGCATGGACTAATAAGATATTATAATAAGATTGAAATATTATGTGGTTCAATCGTTAAAAATATTTATTATTAGTTCCTGCAGGATTGTAGCGTTCGCTTTAGTGTTGATCTTGAATAAGTTTGTCTTTGACCAAACATACATATTTGATGCGTTCATTAATGTTGTACATAATATAAGTAAAATAATATATTTTTTTCAATATTTTAATTGCTCTTATTAAATATTCTATTGACTAATATGTTCCGCCTCTTATTGCCTAGTTGTTTATGAACACATAAATATCCCAAGTTTGGGGCTGAATATTTACATAGTTTAGTTTTTTGGCATATTAAATGGCCTTAATGTTTAAATAGAGTAAGTGTAATACCCCTGTTTCCCCCAGTTTGTAAATATAACCATAACTGGCCAAGAGACTATGGAAAACTAAATGTGTGTGAATGTTTGATTTCACGAACCTTACATAAAAGGGTCAATGTATGACTTTATGTTATTAATAGAATTTGAATATGTGTTGCACAACTCCTAAAAGGGGGAAAGTTTGCCAAGATAGACCATGGATGCTATGAGAGAGATGGTGAGGGGAAACCAAGAATGGTTGAGATGACCCTCACCAGCCCAGTACCTATTGGGTGTAATTGCTCAACTGTCCACTGACCCATAAATGAATTATCAGTCAGACTGGTAGTTGGAGGCCATCCTCAAGAGTTAATGAGGAGATGGGGTAGGGTACCCATCTGTAAGGCTTCCAGGCCTGACCACAAATGGGGATTTGAACCCATGCAACCTTGCTGAGGAAGGAAAGAAAGGAGGTAATTTGAGGACAAAGACATATATGCGAGATAGCAGAGTAGAGAAAACACTCTCCAGAGAAGAATAGTGAGCATACTTCGACTCGAGAGTTGAGAAGGGAAAGCTGAGCAATAAGCTTGATCTGGCTGTAAGAAGCCATGGGCAGGGTTTGGCTACAAGCTGATAAACGAGGCTGACGAGTGACTAAGGAAGTAATCGTCCAGACCTCCTTGCTTGGAGCAGATAAAACCAGACACCCAGTTCCTGTGGGAGAAGGAGAGTAACCTTTGTCCCTGACTGTTGTGGAGCATAGAGAAAGAATCTCTCTTAGAGCATCACGGTCTAGCTCAGAGGTGGCCAGTGGTAAATCCAGTAGGAGTGGATGTGCCTATTGTTGGGAGGAAACATGCACTCCTTTCAACAGTTGCTTTACATTTTCCAGTTCTGATAAGTATTTTCATAATTTATGTATTATATTGGATGTGATGATGAAATGTCTGTGTTTATGATTCGGTCTTGCAGTATTTGAACAATTATTAGATAGGCTCTTTTTCTTATGCAAGTTGCTATGTTTTCATGCTCCCTAGATTTTCTCACACTAGCTGCTAGAGAGTTGTGGGATGGGAATCCGCAAGAGGGTCGAGGTAAGATCGAATGAAATGTCTAAGTCCTGCCAACTCCCTTAAAGTTTACCTTAGTGGGAATGTTAGAGTTCAAGTTATGTGGGAGATGGGCGTTTACCCTTTAGACCATTCACCGATTTGATCGAGGGCTTGTGCCCATTCCCTTAATCTCTTTGCTGTAGAAAGGATACTGCGCTTAGCCCCTAATATTTTCCAAGAGACCCATGTGGCCAGGGCCTAGGAACCCTGCGCTAGTCCGAAAGGAGCTAGCTATTTCGGGACTGGTGACCCCACGAACCTAGAAAACAATCGAAGGTCGAAGTTGTGAATCGATGAGGACCATTGATCTAGGGATCACGTATGGATATCTCTCAGTTGTTATATTTGACGTAGGAAGGGAAGCGTTAAGCACTTCGACGAAGTCTTACTTCAAGAATTTTGGAATGTTCTAGCGTCGAAACTACTGAATGTCGGAGTCGTGGAGTAATCTGGACCATTGAAACTGGAGGGACATGTGTCCACATATCAACGATTATCCGAGAGTTCGGGTATTTTACGACTTAGAAACGCGCAAGAATTCCCCGAAGCTTTGCAAGCCAGAGTAAATCCTGGCCGTAGAGGCTAGGTACACATGGCGATAGATCCAGCGTGGTTCGGAGGGAAAGCCAGGGGATAAATGCCAAACTCCTTAAATGTGGAATTGCTAAAGTAACTAGGACCGTTGGATGAACGAATATGTGGCAAGAGATCTTGTGGTCCATAGACTTTGTACTCCAGAGGATTTTGGCCGAGGGTTTTCAAGGTGTGAAAACTGATGAATTTACGAATGCCGAAGTAAATCTCGACCGTTGGTCGAAGAGGACACGTGGCGCAAGATCTAAGTGTCCATAGACTTATCTCTTCGGGGGATTTACGTCAGGAGGATTCGGTAAGCGCTGAAGCTTGAAGCCGCGAAGTAATGAGACCCATAGATCTATGGATCTACCTGTAATCTTGCGGACCATTAGATTGAAGGATCGAGCAATTATCAGTCTATGATGATGTGGATTGATAACGTCATTCAATATGTCGTGGACCCGCATTACGCGTGCCACGTGTCACCAATTTTGGATGATTCACATACCCATTGTGCCTGTTAGTGCATGACATGTGTCACTCCCTATCGAGGACACGTGCCACCCCTTGACCCTCGCCGTGTGTCGATTCTTGGTTCGTGTCCGCTTGGCCAACGTGGTTGGTGATGTATACGAGACTTTGGGAGTGTGGGTAACTTAGGGAGTTCGGGGATTTTCGGGCATGTTATAATTCAGGAACAACCAACACAAAACATCGAACATTGATCGGCGAAGGGCCAAGGCCATGTGGCGAGATATCGGAAGTTCGAGAGTTTGGGCATAGTATGGTAAAAAGAAATATTCAACGAGAATTCTCGATCACTGAAGGTCGAAAGTATAATAACAATAGCCGATCATCGAACATCGAAAGGCTAGGGGCATTAAAAAATATTACGAGACTTACGAGATTAATATATAGGAATGTTTGATGTCGAAAGTCGAAGCCCCTTTTTAACCGTAGATCTCGGCGGAGGGTGTGGACCGTTGATCCCCTTCGTTATTCGGTGATCTGAAAATTTGATAACACTTTGGAACTCCCGAAATTCGGGAACCTTCGAAGTGTCGAAACCTTTGCTAATGCAGGCTCTTAGCCACCGATTTTTAGCTCGAGGTCATGACAAGGACCCTGCTAGCTGGTTTAATCGCTTAGTGAGAGATTTAAACTCCGGGGAAGCAGAATGAGAGGGTTTTGCTTAAGTAGGGCACCAGAAATGAACAAGGGAAAACAAAAACTTGATGCCCCATCCCTATAAAGTGTATTTAGGGGTTGGGTGTGTTACAAATTGATATCAGAGCATGGAAACAACACTTGGCCTGCTTGGGCTCATGCACGAGTCACATAAAAATATTATTAGAGAACTTATGGAGTAACTGCCTACCTTACCCCCCTTCTATAAGAAACTTGTCTGAACCTCTACTGAAGAGAGGAACGACACCTTCTATTGTTGATAGATGTTTTGTAAGTTTGCACTGTAGATTGCTAATGTTTTTGAATAAATAACTGAGTTCACCTTGCAATGATATGTGTTGTTCATTAATTGGTAGATTAGTAACTAACATAAAATGTTTTATCTGCACTCAAGCAGTCAATGAACAACAGGAGAACTACAATCTAAAGGATGGTTACACATAAGGAGTTGGGGGAGAGCTCCCACAATAGAGAGGAAGAATCCGATGAATGGAGGGCAGTGGAAACCCCTTCAAATTTGGCCAAAACTGTAAGAGGCCTCATGGAAGAATTACAGAGTTATAAGGCTGACAATGAAAGGTTGATCAAGGCGCAAGAAAAGCAGACATAAATTAATGTAGTCCTACTGCAAAATCTATCAGATATACAAAGACAACTGTAACATGGGCCAACTGCCAGTCATGTGGACAAGCATCATACTAAGAAAACTCCAAGTCCACCTGAGATACAGAAGCATGGTCCTGAAAGTGGCCACACCAGTAGGAGAAACTCAAAGACGGCCCAACATGGAGCCAAGAGACTTTCAATGGAAGATTCCTCTGGTGAGGACACTGACAACTCCAAGGAATCTTCTAGTGGTAAAACTAGTTCTTGTTCTCATACAAGAGGAAAGAAGAGGAAACATTCCAAGAGTCGTGACCCTGAAGAATTCAAGAAAGCCAAACCACCCACCTTTGATGAAGAGATTAAGAAGGGGGAAGAAGCAAATTTTTGGCTACTCGACTTGAAGAAGTACTTCAGAGTCCATGACTACTCTAAAAACTTAAAGGCCAGATAGCCATTTTCAACCTAAATGGGAAAGCTTCCATTTGGTGGGAAGACCTTATGAATGTGAAAGGAGTCCATGAGAAGGACTTGTCATTGAAACAATTTGAGAAATACTTCAAGAAGAAGTACCTGTCAGAAAAGTACTTTGATGGGATGACCAAGGAATTCTATGAACTCAAGCTGGGACAACTCACCATATATGAGTATATGAACAAATTTCATGAGTTGATGAGGTATGTGCCCTACATAAAAGATGAAAAGGTAAATATGCAATGATTTATTAGTGGTTTATCTTAGTCCTACCATGACAGAATTGAGTTTGATGAGGCAAAGACCTTAGAAGATACTATTCAAAAAGCAAGTTATTGCTATGAGCAATTCAAGAGTAAGACAAAACCCCATGAAGTTTGGAAGAAGAAAAACAATTTGGGATTCATGAAGAAGGGGTTTAAACCCTCGAAATTTAAGAACCCTGGTAAGAGCTCTAGGATGAGCCTTCCTTCCAGAAGTGTGTATCAACAAAATTTTCCATCCCAGAGTGGAAATAAACCATTCAGAGCAGCTCCAAGTAAGACTGATAACACAAAGAGAGAAACCTTGAAATGTTGGGGTTGTGGAGAGGAACATCTGCAGAGGGATTGTCCGCATAGGCAACATAACCCTGGGAGGGTCTACGACATCCAAGAGGCTACCAAAGTCAATGACGTGGCTAGGAGCCTGCCAAAAATTTATGCAGCCTTGGATAATAGATAAGCTAACCACCAAGCTTCAGTGGTGGAGATGGAAGGTACAATTTCCAACCATCTTGTTTCCAATTTAATTGACCCTGGTTCTAATTTGAGTTATACTACCCCTCAAACTGTTGAGAAATGTAAATTGCAACAAGTTAAACATGTTAAATCGTGATTGGTACAACTAGCCACTGGAACCAAAAGAAAGGTAACAAAGGTCATACCAGCATGTCAATTTGTCATGAGTGGGTTGCCCACCCAAGCAAACCTAAATATACTTCCTCTAGGATATTATGATCTGATGATTGGCATGGATTGGTTGGCTGCCCACAAAACCAAGTTGGAATGTTACAGTAAAACTTTAGAGTGTGAAAATGAAGAAGGAAGGAGGGTAACCCTACAAGGGATTCAAAAGCATGTCTCAGTGAGACAAATATCAACCCTCCAAGTGAAGAAGTATTGCAGAAAGGGATGTCCCTTATATACAATTCAAGTACTAAACTCTGTTGAGAATGACAAACCCAGCCTAGAGAACCATCCCATATTGAGAGAATATAAAGATATATTCCCAGAAGAGGTACCGGGTCTACCTCCAAGAAGGGATATTGACTTTTCAATAGAACTTGTACCAAGAGCAGTACCAATGTCTAGAACACCCTATAGAATGAGTACACCATAACTAGTTGAGCTCAAACTCCAGATGAAGGAGATGTGGGACAAAGGCTACATATGGACTAATATGTCTCCACGGGAAGCATCAACCTTGTTTGTGAAAAATAAAGATGGCACACTCAGACTGTGCATAGATTATAGGCAACTCAATAAGATGACCATCAAGAATAAGTATCCCTTGCCAAGGATTGATGACTTGTTTGACCAATTAAGGGGTGATACCATCTTCTCCAAGATTGACTTGAGGTCTTGATACCATCAAGTCCGAATTAAAGATGAAGATATCCACAAGACAACATTTAGGACAAGATATGGTCACTATGAATTTATGGTGGTGCCAATTGGGCTTACCAATGCACCAACCACTTTTATGTGCTTAATGAATAATGTATTCAGAAAGTTCTTGGATAGGTTTGTGTTGGTTTTCATTAATGATATCCTAATCTATTCCAAGAATAGAGAAGAGCATGAAGAACATCCCAAGCTAGTACTCCAGGTACTAAGAGAACATCAGCATTATGCTAAACTCAGTAAGTGCGAATTTTTCCAGAAACAAGTCCACTACCTAGGCCATGTTATTTCCGAGGAAGGAGTGGCAGTTGACCCTAACAGGATTAAAGCCATCATGGATTGGCCTACCCCAAGGGATGTATATGATATCAGATCCTTTATGGGCCTAGCAGGATACTATAAGAGATTCATAAAAGGATTCTCCAAGATTGGTTGCCCAATTACCTCCGTTCATAAAAAGGGGGCTAAATTTGTTTGGACATCAGAATGTAAAGAAATATTTCAAGAGATGAAATATCTTCTAACCAATGCGCATGTGTTGAATATTGCAGACCCAAACAGGGACTTCCTTGTGTGTACAGATGCCTGCAAGGAAGGGCTCAGAGGAGTCCTTATGCAAGAAGGACATGTGATTTGTTATGAGTCCAGAAAATTGAATGAGCATGAAGTCAATTTTGTGACCCAAAATATGGAATTGGTTTCCATAGTGCATGCTTTAAATATGTGGAGGCATTACCTCCTAGGTAGGAGATTTGTACTTATGACTGACCATAGTGGATTGAGGTATTTGTTTGACCAACCAAAACTCAATGTGAGACAAGCTAGGTGGATGGCTCTCCTTAGTGAGTTTGATTTTGAAATCAAACATATCAAAGGAAAGGAGAATAGGGTGGTTGATGCCCTTAGTAGAAGTATGAAAGTAGTTCACTTGGCAGTTGTAAGGGCTAATGAATCAAACATTAGAGAGAGGGTCAAAACTGCACAAGAAACAGATGCATTTTTCAAGACCGTGACATTATACCTAAAGCAAGAGCCCACATGGATGAAGTATGAAGGTTATCAGATGCTTAATGAAGGCTTGCTGGCCTACAAGGGAAGATTGTATATTCCAAGTTGTGACGACTTGAAGAGGTTCATAATGGATGAACTACACAAGAGACCATATACTGGTCATCCTAGTTATCAGAAATTGATCACAACCACTAGGAAACTATTCTATTGGCCTGGACTAAAAAAGGAAATAGTTGATTAGTTAACTAAGTGTCTAGAATGTCAGCAAGTCAAGGTAGAGCACCGACACCCAACAGGGCTGTTGCAACCCCTACCAATTCTCGAATGGAAATGGGAAACCATCTCCATGGATTTCATCACAGGATTACCAAGATCAACCAAATAGAACGATGCCATCATGGTAGTTGTGGACAAACTGAGCAAGGATGCTCACTTCATACTCATCAAGTCAACTTGTAAGGCAACACATATTGCCAACATCTTCATGAAAGAGATATCCAGACTGCATGGCATGCCTAAGGAAATTATATCCGACAAAGATACAAAGTTTCTTCAAACTTTTGGAAATCTCTGTTTGCTGGTCTCGAAACAAAATTGCTCTTTAGTACAACCTATCACCCTCAGACTAATGGGCAGACAGAGAAGGTGAACCAAGTATTATAAGAAATGATGAGGATACATATAATGCATCAACCCAAGGAATGGGAGGACTACCTACCAATGGTAGAATTTGCTTACAACAATGGCTATCAAGAGTCATTAAAAATGAGTCCTTTTGAAGCCCTCTATGGAAGGAAATGCAACATTCCAATAAGCTAGAACAACCCAGTAGACAGAGTTACAATTGAGGCAGATATGCTAAAGGAAATGGAACAACAAGTGATTCAGATCAGGCAAAATCTGAATATAGCCCAGGATAGACAAAAGAGCTATGCAGACCTGAAAATGACTCCTATAGAGTTCAAAGTAGGGGATCATGTGTATCTCCGAGTTGGACCCAGGAGAAGCTCCTTGAGGATGGGAGCTTGTGCCAAGATGACACCTTGGTATTGTGGACCCTTTGAAGTTTTGGATAGAGTGGGACCAGTAGCCTATCGACTAACACTTCCTCCCACAATGAAGGCTCATAATGTTTTTCATGTTTCTTTATTAAAGAAGTACGTACATGATTCTAATCATATTATTGACTGGTCTGTGATTCAGGTGGAACCCGAGGGACAATTCCTGCCAGAACCTCAATGCATAATAGACAATAAGGAAACCCAACTCAGGAATAGAACCATTGCACAGGTCGAGGTGCAGTGGAGACACTTTGGCCCAGATAATGGTACATGGGAAATGGAGGATGCCATAAGACATGCATATCCATTTTTGTTTACTTCTGTACATACAGAGCACATTGACAGATAGAACATTGAGAATGATATTCCTTTAAGGGGGAGGGGATTGTAATACCCATGTTTCCCCCAATTTGTAAATATAACTATAACTAGCCAAGAGACTATGGCAAACTCAATGCATGTGAATGCTTGATTTGATGAACCTTATATAAAAGGGTCAATGTATGAATTTTTGTTATTAATAGAATTTGAATATGTGTTGCATAATTGTTGAAAGGGGGAAAGTTTGCCAAGATATACTATGGATGCTATGAGAGAGATGGTGAGGGGAAACCAAGAATGGTTGAGATGAGCCTCACCAAACCAATACCTACTAGGTGTAATTGCTCAACAATCCTCTGACCCATAAATGAATTACAGGACAGGCTGGTAGTTGAAAGGCCATCCTCAAGAGTTAATGAGGAGATGGGGCAGAGTACCCATCTGTAAGGCTTCCAGGCCTGACCACGAATGGGGATTCAGACCCATGCAACCTTGAGGAGGAAGGAAAGAAAGGAGGTAATTCGGGGATAGAGACAGATCTGCAAGATAACAGAGTAGAGAAAACACTCTCTAGAGAAGAGCAGTGAGCATACTTCGACTTGGAAGTTGAGAAGAGAAAGCTGAGTAGTAAGCTCAATATAGCTGTAAGAAGCCACGGGCATGGTTTGGCTACAAGCTGCTAAATGAGGCTGACGAGTGATTGAGGAAGTACTCATGAAGACCTCCTTGCTTGGATCAGAGAAAAACAAACACCTAGTTCCTGTGGGAGAAGGAGAGTAACCTTCGTCCCTGACTGTTGTGGAGCAAAGAGAAATAATCTTTCTCAGAGCATCATGGTCTAGCTTGGGGGTGGCTAGTGGTAAATCCAATAGGAGTGGCTATGCCTATGGTTGGGAGGAAACATGCACCCCTTTCAACAGTTGCTTCACATTTTCTAGTTCTGATAAGTATTTTCATACTCTGTGTATTACATTGGATGTGATGATGAAATGTCTGTGTTTATGATTCAGTCTTGCAATATTTGAATAGTTATTAGATAGGCTCTTTTGCTTATGCAAACTGTTATATTTTCATGCTCCCTGAATTTTCTCAGACTAGCTGCTAGAGAGTCATGGGATGGGAATCCGCAGGAGGGTTGGGGTAGGATCGAATGAAATGTCTAAGGCTTGCCAAATCCCTTAAAGTTTACCTTAGCGGGAATGTCAGAGTTCGAGTTCTATGGGAGATGGGCATTTACCCTTTAGACCATTCACCCATCTGACTGAGGGCTCGTGCCCATGCCCTTAACCCCTTTGTTGTAGAAAGGATACTGCGCTTAGCCCCTAATATTTTCCAGGAGACCCATGTGACCAGGGCCCAAGAACCCTGCGCTAGTCCGAAAGGAGCTAGCTATTTCGAGACTTCGGGACTGGTGACCCCACGAACCTTGAAAACAACCTGTTAGAAAAACAGGACCGTGTAGCAATAAAATAAAACAAATGCAGAAACAAAACACAAAAGATACACAATACAAGAGAGACACGGATTTACGTGGTTCACCCAGTGTGGGCTACGTCCACCAGAGAAATTGCCAGGTCCTTCCTTTATTATTATCTAGCAAATGAAGGGATACAACCTACAACAAAACCCGCTGTAACTTCCTCTTCTTTCTCTCATAGTCTCCTCTCTCATAATACAATATTCACAATCAACCATATCCACAATACATTTCCCTCATAAAAGAGGGTTGCCTTCTAGGGAAAAAAACCCTAACATAATCTCTACCATTAGATCTGCGACCTTATAATGAACGATCCAGATTTACAATGAAATTACAATATACATTTACAAGGCAATTTTTCCTTCAGGGGCTCGCTTGCCCCCAGACCCCCCAGCCGGGGGGGATAGCCCCCCGGACCCCACAGAGGGGGTACCACCCCTCTGCACTCCCCCGCGTGGAAGAGTGTACATACTTCTGGGGTGTAAATACTTCATGGGGTATAAACACAGCTGAAAGTAAAAGACCTCTGAATCAGGAAGATAATCAGGCTCCATAACCAACAATCTCCCACTTGGAGACTGATCTCAACAACTCCACCGCTACTGTATATGCTAGACTCTGAACCTTCTTGGACCTGGAAAATTTCTCATCTTCATCTTCATTCTTGAAGACCAACTGAAACTGAGTAGGAACTTAGTTTCTCCTTGGTTACTCCCTTTGTTAACATGTCTGCAGGATTATGGCTAGTGTGTATATTTTCCAACTTCAAATGTCCATCTTCCAAGACGGATTGTATGAAGTGGTACCTCAACTGTATATGCTTAGTCTTCGAATGGAAGGCTGAGTTCTTTGCAAGGTGAATGCCACTCTGATTGTCACAGTACAACCTATTGTTCTCCTGCTTCTTTCCCAATTCCTCCATAAACCTCTGTAACCAAATCATCTCTTTACTAGCCTTTGTAGCAACAACATACTCTGCCTTTGTTGTTGAAAGTGCAACAACCTTTTGCAGTTTCGAAATCCAACTTACTGTTGTTCCACCTATAGTAAGAACATACCCTGTGGTGCTCCTCCTACTGTCTTTATCACCTACCATATCTAAATCAACATATCCCTGTAGAAAAGTGTCTGAACCTCCAAAACATAATGCATGAGTAGTAGTACCTCTCAAATACCTGAGAATCCACTTTACTGCCTCCCAATGTTCTTTACCTAGATTGTTCATATACCTGCTCACAACTCC
>ML799482.1:109906-128244 GCA_009831015.1 Picea engelmannii | reverse complement strand
TTGAACATTTAAGTGGGGTAAAAGGAGGTTGCCCCCTCGAAGAGGCTTATTATCTGAAATTATCTCTTTTTCAAGGCGTTGAGTACTTTTCCTGAGGTTTTTCTATGCTATATTGATGTTTGGTTCTTAACAGAATACAATTCCAAACAATCAGGAACTAAAAGATTTTCCAATTTTTCCCTTTACAAATATTTCGAATGTAAAATTTTTATTATGAGGGATTACTAAAAGAATAAATGAATCCAACTCTTCCTTTCCAAGACAAAATCATAGATGTGATGACAGAAAGAAAATGTAATCCAAGAAAATCAAGACATTCTCAACACAATTCCCAAATCAAATTCACAATGTAGACAAAAAAGCAAAAAAGATAGGAAAGACTCTTGTCATAAGCAAGCAAAAAGTGCTTCTTAATCAACAAACAATCTGACAAACAAAATGAATCCAAAACTCAAAAAAAACCAAAGACCCTTTGTCAGATAAACACTTAGATGAAGATCCGATATTATATCCTTGTGACAATGAGCATGAGCAAAAACTTACAAAAAGTAAAGAAAGACTTTCAATCATTGAAAACGAAACACAAGCAAGCTCTAAACTTAGGAATCAATCAATCATGGGCATAGGAAGTTCACCCCAAGATACTAAGGCAAATATGGGTGGTAAAAGACAAAATGACTCAGTCCATCAAAACCTACAGGAGTCGTCGCAGGATAGGTATGGAACACAGTTCGACAAGCTCAGGTCGCCGCAGTCTAGTGGCAGGACACAGTGCGATGTCGCCGCACTTGAATGGTAAAGTAGAGAGTGACGTCTCAGGGTCGTCGCAGGCTACCAAGAGGGTACAATGCAATGATCTCTGTAAATTTGAAAAAATTGGGAGGAAGATAAAAAATCTAAAGGAACTTCTAAACCCAGTGAGTCTAAGTGGATCACCCATAGACTCAGAGAATGCAATTTATTAGAGGAAGGCAAGCTAAGGGAAAATGAGAAGCCAAAAATCAAAATGAGGTCGTACTCCCGAGTATGGTCACCAATTTTGTTATGGGACTTATCGGTAAATGAGGACATGAACAGATCTCCCTAGATCCACCTAGAACAAAACAAAATAGAATGACGCTTTCCCTAAGATCTAATGATTGAGTTTAGAATCTAACAAGAGATGGGAAACATACCATTTGAATATCGCTTCCTCTTGTCATTGTCGTCCTAGCTCCACTCCAGTGCTCCTATGATATTGGATATGCAAGGGAACACAAACTAACCAAAGTGAAAGCAATATAACATACTCAACGAGAACTTATGCATGTGATCAAGGAATCATGCAATAAAACAAAGCAAGTTTTATGAGAAAGAAACATATCGTTGTATTATAAAATAATGAAAGCGAAGATTACAACCAAATCCTTGATGTTGCAAGGTCCTCTCTCGATGACCCTTTGCTCCAACACACACACTTGCTCCAATCCTTGAATGAAGAAGATCCACAATGACTTGATAAACTGATATGAAGCTCTCAATTATGAACTGAAGTAGAATTCCTCATCCAATTCTTAGCCTATTCAATATTAATCTTGCTTGAATCAACCTTAGCCTTTTCCATGAGAAATCCCTCTTTATATATGGGAAAGAGATATGGTTGAAGAGATTAGGATGATCCCACCAAATCAGAGAAGAGAGTAGGATCACAACCATACGGATGCCACCTCATCTTCTAGAAGATCCCCTTCTAGGACTTTCGTGAAGGTCGACCTTTTCTGAGCCTTTTGACATCATTGCACCCTAGTTGTAGAGTAGCCTATGAAGACGTCACAAACCAGCTTTAGGGCAGAGGGTGATGACCAGGCATCATCGCACCCTGCTTATGGTGCAGCCTGCGATGACCCTCCTTAATAAGGTTTTTTAGAAGAGAAAGCCAATCACCTTTCTCATGAAGATAGGCTCTTTTGGGAACATGAACACATGTTTGTCAATGGATCATTAAGATGACCAAAATAATGTGTAATAGAGACAATATTAGATGTCACATGCAAGTACCCCACCTATCACAAAGAAATGCATTCCATCGTACAAGCATGCCACCAATGGAAGCATTACATTCTAGGGAAGGAGAAAATCATCCATACAGATCACAAGCCTCTACACTTCATGCAGACACAAAGCAAATTGCAGAATTACCGCCATAAAAAATGGTCCACATACTTGCAATAGTTTCACCTCAACATTAAGTATTAGAAAGGGATCACCAATCGCGTCGCCGACTTCCTTAGTCAACCTTTAGTTGCAACACGAACCATGGTGCTCAACTCTTGCATGAATGAGAACTATGGGTGGTCCCAATGCTATGACAACAACCCCGAATTTGCTATGACCTACCGGATGTCGAGAATAGGCACAGTCGTTGCTGACTTCCATTTTCAGGAAGGACTGAAATTCCATCTAGTTCATCTTCGTATTCCTTCAAGCGAGCATGTGAAGATGAATTGGGAAGCCCACTACAGTTGAGTGGCAGGGAAACTTGGCGTGGAGAAGACAATGGCAGTACTACATAAGTATTTCTATTGGTCGAAGCTTCAACATGATGCTAGTAAGTATATGAGATCCTGCATTACTTGATCCATTACCTTAACCATTAAAAACAAGGACTGTACACCCCTCTTCCTACTCCCAAAGGACCCTAGGAATCCATCTCAATGACTACATGTTAGGTCTCCCCTCCACCAAGCATGGCAATGACTATGTATTTGTGGTTGTTGATTGATTCTCCAAGATGGCCATTTTGACCGCCTGCAAGAAGAGTATCACAACTGAGGCCACTACCAAGCTCTTCTTCGAGCATGTATGGGTACACTTCATACTACCATAGACCAACATATCAGATCGATACAGTAGATTCTAGAGGACATTTTGGTTGAGCCTTTGGTTTTTGTTGGACACCATGCTCACTAAATCCACTTCCTTCCACCCATAGACTGATGGACATAAATAGGTCATCAATAGGATGATCGTGTATAACTTGTGCATGTACAAATCCAAGCATCCATGCACATGGGATGATATCCTTCCTTATGTCCAACACAACTACAACAGAGCGCTCCATAGCTCGACTGACCACAACCCTTTTCAGGTGGGATTGGGCTTTCAACCATTGGGCCCCATTGATGTATCACCGCCCTTTACATCCACATAGGAAAAATCTTCTCATGCTCAATTTGAGGCTGACAAGGCCATCGAATTCATTGAACGAATTCAACACATCTTTCAATAGGTCCATGATACTTTGTAGAAAGCCAATGCTAAGAACAAGTAGCCCCATGTGTTGGACTACGATTATCGTTAGATCAAAATCTGCAGGCATTCATCTCCACCACAATCGTCGAAGTTAGTATCCACGAGAGGGGGTTAACCCATGTCTCGAAACTCATGGGAAACACTGAACCCAATGTCCAACAATATCCCCCCCAACGCGTGCCGGGTGAGTTTTGAACTCGAGATCTGTCACTCTGATACCATTTGTTGGACTACAATTGTTGTTAGACCAAAACCCACATGTGTTAGTCTCCGCGACAAATGTTGGATTTAAGATCCACAAGAGGGGGTTAACCCATATTGTGAAACTTGCAGGAAGTGTTATACCCAATTTCCAACACCGTGATCAACATTGGGTTCCCCACAAGTTTCAGGTAGGATAGAAGGTTTGGTTGCATTAAGAGAAATAATGCCTTAGAGGACCCCATCAAAAGCTGTGTCCACTTCACTATGGGCCTTACACCATCACCAAGGATGTGAGCGACAATGATTTTGAGTTAAGTATTCCCCCCTTCCTTGGCTCACACCCAATATTCAATGTGGACCTCCTTCGACCATATTTTCCACCACTACTAGACACATCAAATGGTAGAGCAACTGACATCTACAAATCTCAAACCTGATTGCATAGAACATACAACTATTGATCAGATCATGGAAACACAAGCTAATGGCACCCACCAACATAATATCCAACTCTATCGAGTTGTCAAAGCAGGAAAACTACTGCGCTAATGCAAGTGGCTCACCAAGCGTCAAGTTCAGTAGAAGTTTCCCCATTTAATGGGGGCACTCAACGCAATGGAGACCATTGCTTCCTAAGGGGGGAGGAGTGATCCAGGTGGACATCGATGGATTCCCACCTATTCCACTGGCTCAAAATATAGTTTCCATCTTGACAATTTTTCTACGTTTTTTTTCACGTCCTAAACTTCTGGGGCCGTTTTGAGGCCCTAAACGATGTTTTTTTGGAATGAAAATGCCTAACATGTAGAAAAAGGAAAATGCTAGGCCGAACACAATATGTACTCCTTGACTAGACCTTTCCTTTGGGGTGCTAAGCACCCCAAACAAAGATCGTATATAAAGGTTACACCCTCGGGAAGTTGATGTATAAACTACCCCCATCATGGCCCACAGACCTTTTGGTGTTTCATCTTTTGGGGTTATGTTAGGATATTTAGACACTTAAGAGTTAGTTAAGATCTACTTGGTCTAATGTGTCATTAGGTAAAAATTTGTTTCTTAGTGTGTTTCTTTAGTATGCATTTGTAGTTAGGAAATTTGACGGTCACGATATGTTCCCGGCATAGAGTGATCCGACATTTCGTATTCTCCTTGATCTTAACGACTACATTAATCCATGGTGATTGGTCCATGATCTCTATTTAAAGAGAATGGAGGGTCATTTGTCGATGATCGATTGTGAAAAAATCTCTTGTAAAATCTCTCTGTAATCTTTTTCTTTTGCATTAATAAATTACTCTAAGTGGTCGCGTTGGATGGGGCCGTGGATGTTTCCCCGTAGGGGTTTTACCACGTCAAAACATGGGTGTTTTGATATTTGATCTGGTTGTGTGAGTGATTACTGAAGGTGTTTGTCCTCTATCAGAATCCCTATCTTGTCGAACATGGTATCAAAGCTTGTTTGAAGACCCACTCCCATTGTAGATCGAGATCGTGAAGCTGAGTTACCTCATATTTGGTTTCTACCATTTATGTGCATTTTTGGGTTAACAGGATTGTTCCATTGCATCTAGAGCACTTGTTTCAGTCAGGAACACTTTTCGTTTCACTCGAAAAGGTTTCCGTTTTCCCAAGATACAACCATTTTAGTCAGATCTGGAGGTATAAAGCCCAAATATGCTCTTTTTAAACTTTTGCAGAGTATTATTTCAGTTTTCTATTTTTGGTTTCTGGGTTGCTACTCTTTTGGATCTGCGTATTCTCTTTGCCCCACACCCTGTGCGATCTCGACAAATCAGAAACAGATCGGAAAAGGTGCATTTTTCGGGTAAGCTAACTGAGATCTAACCCTTGTTGTCATCGATAAGCGATTTTTTTTTCTTGTTTGAAAATAGTTTTTTATGAGCACTCTCTCCAAGGCCATATTCCACAACAACAACAACATCCTCAATCCTCCTTCTAAACAATACAATATGTTTTTCTAGCTCACTTGGTTAAAAGTTTCCTTATTAAGTAAGAGGGCTTGAGTTCAAGTCTCTCTTTTGTTACTTTAAAAAAAAAAATTCATACATCCATTGTAAAGTGTATTTCACTTCAAGTATACAAGTGAATCACTATAAGTAGCTTTAATATTTTATTTTAAAGTTATTTATTTTGCATGCAATTTTCTTTTATAAAGTAATTGCATTGTAAAAATGATCCCCGATTCTTTTTATAAAAGTGGGTCACTTCATAAAGAAACTTATTTGTAAAAGTGAGGTTATTTGGAGGGGTATCACCACGTGGACCAACTTCTACTTGCCATGTGGCTCTTTGGTTACCATTTATGTTTTTTTTTTCAAAATGGCATAAATTTCACATTTGAAGTCCGTTTTTTAGTGCTATCTTTTTTTTAAACCGCCTAATTTTTCAAGATCTTTCCATCAAGATCATTAGTTTAAATTTTTAAATCCACATTATCTACATATTTAATATGGATTCTTCCAGTGATCTTTTTCTTACCAACACCAACTACTTCCAGTGGAAATCCCATTTGGTGGATTTATTAAGAAGTAAAGACATGTACCGAATTACCTTGGGAAAGGAAAAAGAAACCCACTCATGATGAAAAGAAAGTCAATTGGGCTAATAGGAATGATGAAGTACGTGGACTTATTGGAATGCCCATCTCTCCTGATTTCAGGTTCCACCTTCAAGAAATTGATGACCCCAATGAATCTTGGGAAAAACTTGAATCTGTGTTTGGTAAACACAATATTACTCGAGAACATCAGTTAGAAAATCAAATACTGATTTTAAGTACAAATGATTTTTCTTGAATTGAAGACTATCTATCTAAGTTTAAAACACTTCTAATTTTATCTGAAGAGCGTAACATAAAGTTGGAGGAAGAGAGTTGCATATATATCATTCTTTCTAAGCTAGGTAGTGCATATTTTGTGTTTGTATCTACCATTTATGCCATGGGAGAGGCTCTAGGGAAAGCTTATCAAAAACCCACTCTTGAGTCCTTTTGTGATGCTTTGATTAGAGAGCAAGATAAGCTTGTACAACTAGGAGTGATCATCACTGTAGGTGTCTCCAACAAAGCCTTAGTCACCCAGTAGAAAGATAAATCCAAGAATCCCAAGAAGCAAAATCCTCACCACAAAAACAAGCAAAACAAGGGTCCCAAACCCACTCAAACATCTTCATCTCCTAATGGTGACAAAGGAGCAAAATCTAAAAATAAGAAGACTGACATACATTGCAACTTTTGTGGGAAAGATGGTCATGATGAGTCCAAATGTTTCAAGAAGATGGTAGCTTTAGAAGCAACGATGAAGAAGCACAAAATCAATATTGATTCTACTATTTCTTCTTCTTCTCATGGACATGCACTTTCTGCTTCTAGTTTACCCTTCAATGTAACATCTACTTCTTCTTCTAATGAGTGGCTTATTGATTCTAGATCATCTTATCATATGGCTAAGGAGAAAGCCATATTTTCTAATGTAAATGAATGTAACACCAAGAATTTTTTTATTGGTGATGATAGATCTCTTAGTGTTGTAGGATCTGGAACAATTCAGGTAGATAATGGTCATTTCAATGATGTATTATGTGTTCCAAGTCTTTCCTGTAACCTTCTATCAACATATCAAATCACTCATTTAGGTGAAGGTAAAACCGTAGAGTTTTCACCTCACCAAGTTATAATCAAGGATCTAAACGATCCTCCACATGTTCTTGCAACTAGAATTGTTGATGATATTACCAGGTTGTACAAGTTTGACAACTTTGGGTCATCATCTTTTCCATCGGTTTTTGTTTCTCATAGGGATGACTTGAGAAAACTTTGGCATGAACGGTTTGGTCATCTAAACTATCGCTCATTGCAACAACCATGTAATCAACAGATGGTGACTGGTATTCCTCTTGTTTCATGTAGAGATGATGTTTGTGCCGGTCGTGTTCTCGACAAGCATCATCGGGACAATTTTGACAAACGTGCCTCTTGGAATGCCTCGGGCCCTTTGCAACTTGTTCACAGTGATTTGTGTGGTCCACTTTCTTCTCCTTCTTTTCCGGGTGCAAGTATTTCTCAACTTTTATTGATGACTTTTTCAGACATACTTGGGTTTACTTCTTAAAACTTAAGAGCGAATTTTTTGACATATTTCTAGCCTACAAGGCCCTTATGGAAAAGCAATTTGGACATCAAATTCAAAGGTTAAGAATATATAATGGAGGTGAATATGTGAACAATAATTTTACAAGTTATTGCACTACACATGGCATCCCAATGCAACACATTGTTCCATATACACCACAATAAAATAGTGTTGCTGAGAGAAAGAACCATACATTAAAAGAAATGGCTAATTGTATGATCCAATCTAAGGGATTAAGTCTAAAGTATTGGGAGGAATCCATCAACTGTGAAAATTATATTGTAAATTGCACTCCCACAAAGGCTCTTAAAAATATAACATCGGAAGAAGAACAGACTAAAATTAAACAACATGTAAGTCACTTCCATGTATTTGGCAATATAGCATGGGCTTACATTCCTAATGAGAAAAGGAAAACATTGCAGCCTAAAAGTGAGAAGTGTATATTTGTTGGTTATTCTGAAGATGTCAAAGGTTACAGACTTCTTCAACCACATTGTAATGAAATTATTATTAGAAGATATGCTAAATTTGATGAAAATCTCTTGGCCTGTAAGCCTAATTCGATGATTGTGCCTTCTTCAGCCTGCAAGCCATCTTCGGTGTTTGTGCCTTCTTCTGTTCATATTTTGGTTTCTTCTTCAGATGATGACAATGAGGATGAAAATCCACCTTCGCTTGCTCACCTTCCTCCAGATGAGTCCATTGAACCTAAACCAACACCAACACCACTGCTTCCTAGATGGGTTCATCCAACACGAGAAGCAATTAGTGATCTTGTCGATGATCCTTCAGATCAACATCATACACATTCACAATTCATGTGAGCCTCTTCTCTTTTGGCTCAAGTTTCAGAGACTCGTGATCCATAGACATTTGCAGAAGCTACAGGTTATCCATATTGGGATAGAACAATGAATGAAGAGTATTGTTCTTTAATGACAAACAATATTGGGATCCTGTACCTCTTCCAAAAGGAAGAAAACTTGTCAGATGTAAATGGGTCTACAAAACTAAGTATGCATTAGATGGAAGTGTTGAAAGACACAATGCTTGGTTAGTTTCCAAAGGATTTCCCCAAGTCAAAGGAATTGACTACAATGAAACTTTTGACCCTGTTGCCAAAATGAATTCCATCTGCCTTGTTCTTGCGCTTGCTGCCTCACACAAATGGGAGGTCCATCAGATGGATGTTAAATCCACATTCTTGCATGGGGATTTGCAAGAAGAAATCTACATGCAACAACCTCCTGGATATGTCCATAATGACTCTAGCCTTGTTTGTCACCTTAAGAAATCTCTTTATGGTCTTAAGCAAGCTCCCCGAGCTTGGTATGCCAAAAGGGACAAATTTCTTATTGACACCGGATTTTCCAGATGCCATTCTGATCCTAATGTCTATACCAAGAAAGTAAGAAGCCATCTCATAATATTTTTCCTTTATGTTGATGACCTTATCCTTACTGGTAGTGACTCAAAACTTTTAAACCATGTGAAAACCAGTCGTAAGAAGAAATTTGAAATGACAGACTTAGGATTTTTGTGCTATTTCCTTGGCCTCTAAGTTTTGCAAACCAAGGAATGAATTTTTCTTTTCCACTCTAATTATGCTTGTGACCTTCTTCGTCGCTTCCACACGGAATATTGTAAACCAACCCCTTATCCCTTCTAGTCTGTAGTCAAGCTTGCTTCCACCTTTACTTCTCCCGAAGTTGATGCCACTTTGTATTGTCACTTAGTTGGTAGCCTCTTATACTTGACTCATACATGTCATGATATTTCCTTTGTTGTTGGTCTTGTTGCCCGATATATGCAAACACCCCATGAAAACCATTGGAAAGAAACTAAAAGGATACCTCGGTATGTTCGGGGTACAGTTTAGTTTAGGATACATTACAGTTCAGGGGGGACTCCTTTATTGGTTGGCTTCACTGATTCAGATTGGGCCGACGACCCTGATGATCAAAAGTCTACTGCAAGTTACGTTTTCAGCCTTGGTTCAGGACCTGTCACTTGGGCCTATAAGAAACAACAGACTACTGCACTTTCTTTAGAAAAAGCATAGTACCGAGTAGTGGTAAATGTAAGTCAGGAAGCCTTATGGATTTGATAGATCCTTCCAGAGTTTGGATTCCAGTAGCAACATCCAACCAACCTTTGGTGCGACAATTAGAGTGCCATCAAGCTCACCAAAGACCTAGTGCATCATCAATGTAGTAAACACATCGAGCTACACATGAACTTCATCAGAAATCTCATTCATGATCAAGTTATTGAAGTGTTATTTTTCCCTACAAAAGATCAAGTTCCCAACATTTTCACAAAGTCTCTTATAGAAGCGAAGTTTTCCAAACTTCGATCTATGTTAGGCGTTCAGGAAGTTGTCATTAAGGGGGGATAGGCTCTAATGCCTCCTTCGTTATCCTATTGTGTCACTATTTTAAATCCTTCAATCTTATCTCAAGTTGTTATTAAGGGGGGATGTTAGGATATTTAGACACTTAGGAGTTAGTTAAGATCTACTTGGTCTAATGTGTCGTTAGGTAAAAGTGTGTTTTTTTAGTATGCATTTGTAGTTAGGAAATCCAACAATCACGATAAGTTCTCGACATAGAGTGATCTGACGATTTATATTCTCCTCGATTTAAATGACTACATTAATCAATGGCTTAGCACTTGATTGGTCCATGATCTCTATTTAAAGAGCACGGAGGGTCATTTTTCGATGATCGATTGTGAGAAACTCTCTTGTAAAATGTCTCTGTAATCTTTTTCTTTTGCATTGATAAATTGCTCAAAGCGGTTGTGTTGGCTCAGGCCGTGGATGTTTCCCCATAGGGATTGTACCATGTCAAAACACGGATGTGTTGATCTTTGATCTAGTTGTGTGAGTGGTTACTGAAGGTGTTCATCCTCTATCAGAATACCTGTGTTGTCGAACAAGTTAGGGCTTTGGATGTTTAGGGTTTTCTCATATATGCTCTATGTTAAAAAGGCCTTTAGAGCCTTATTGCAATCATCTTCTTATGAATGTGCATAGCCATCACATCTCTTCTTAGAGATAAGCTGCTACCATGCTAGTGAGTTCACTTCACTTTGTATTTTCTTTTACAGTCTCTCATATTTCATTATTTAATATAAATTGGAATTATTGTATCTTTGTGTTTCTATCCTATTTTTGTGTTTCATTTCGTTCCCTCATAAATCCGGATCAAATACTCCCCAAACCAAGGAGGTTTCATGAAACACAGGCATATTATGGACAACATAGTGTTGGTTTGGAAAGCTATCCACTCAAGCGTCAATGCTAAAGGAAAATGTATGGTCATTAAATTCAATATGGCTAATGCTTTTGATTATGTCTAGCATGATTTCTTGTTTAAGGTTTTGGAGTGCTTTGGATTCAATCAATAGTTCATAAAATGGGCATATTCTTGTATTAGTGGCCCCTGAATAGCCCCTTTAGTGAATGGTAGGCCAACTGTATTCTTCCAAATCTGGAGATGTCTTCATTAAGGATGTCTCCTTTCACCTCTTTTATTCATCATAATGGTTGAAACCTTAAGTAAGAAATTAGAATCAGAAAGGTTGGCTGGGAATCTTCCAGTGCTGCAAATAGCTCGTGGAGTTAAACATATTAATCATTCCTAGTTTGTTGATGACACTCTTTTGATGGGTGGGGCTTCAATAAATATTTCCTCCATATTCAAAATGGTTTTGGACTCTTTTCTCAATGCTTCGAGAGGAGCAATGAACAATAGAAAATGTCATATCATGGGTTGGAACATTTCTCCTCAAGAGATGGGTGTGAACTCTAAAATATTTCAATTTCCAATGGTAGAAAAATGGTCCTCCTTCCATTATCTAGGCATTCCATTTTCCATGAAAAATTCCATCTCACAGGAATGGATTCTAATTGTTGAAAAGATTAATTAGAAGTTTGCTCAGTGGGGTTCACAATGGTTAAACCCTATAGTAGAAGTGTTTTGATAAAATCCGCGTTATTCGCCCTCCCAATCTATCAATACTTTTCTCTGTTGGTCCCCAAAGGGATATCCAATCAAATCTCAATGAAACTCAGGGAATTTATATAGCGTGAAGGAAAATCCAATACAAAAATTCCATTTAGTGAACTTGAATCAACTATTCGGTCCTAAAAACATAGGAAAATTAGGAATAAGGAGTATAGAAATTATGAACAAGGAAATGGGGGTGAAAAAGCTATGGCGTCTAGTTTCAGGGCACAATGCCTAGTGGAAAAGGGCGTTGGTGAATACGTACTTCATCGGATCTAAGCTAAGATGTTTAGAAAAACCTCCTAAGATCTTTAAAGGATCTCCTATCGTCAGGATTTTATTTGATGTTAAAAACTCCTTCTGTGAGAAATTGTCTTGGATGCCTGGAAACGGTTGACGTATCAGAATTTAGGAAGATCTCATAATGAACAATGACTGTCTCACTCCATGACATGAATTGTAACCTTTGCGATTTTGGATGGCGGAACAAGGATACAAATCTCTCTATGATTTATATGTATGCGGCGATTTCTCGTTAGATTGGATGGGGTGGAAATCGCTTCCATTGTCAGCTCCTTTGGTGCCATTATATAACTCTATGCTCACATCTCTGCATGGCTATGCTGCATGGAATAACAGGTGCACAGATTCTCATGGATGGAGTGGCTCCATTTTCACCATGAACTTGGGGTATCATTATATGATTGAAGCATCCATTTCCTTTTTGTGCTCTGGTTTGTGGGATTTTGTATGGGATAATGATGGTCTTCCAAAAATAAACTTGTTTTGTTGATTGATTGCTCAAAGGAAAGTGCTAACCTATGAAAATATCTATAAGTGTGGTATTGCAGGGTCTTCATGCTATGCTCTTTACGTGTCCTAGGAGGAATCTTCTCAACATCTCTTTGTGGAATGTTGCTATGCGAAGGAAGTATGGTCAAGTATCTTGGGCTGTTTGGTTCATAGGTTTGAGTGGCACGACTCTTGCTCAGATTTCTTTACTCAATGGTGGAAAACATACCATGGAAGTTTTGAACAAAAATCCCAATTCAAACATTGTTGGAAAGCTCTCCCAAAATATGTCTATTGGAGTATATGGTTAACAAAGAATAAATCTTTTTCCAAGAGGAAATAAGGCCCTCCATACAAAGGAAAATCAAGGCCCTCTCATTATTGACATAATATATGCAGCCTCGTATAAGTGGATTAGATAAAGATTTAGATGATTATGAGCATATATGGATGAATATATTTAACATGGGATCTTCATAGTCTCACATCAAAAGCAACAATACAATTCCTAGATGGGCGATCATGCTATCCATTCGTGAGTTTAATGATTGGTTCCTGAAGCAACAAATCAATACTCTTTTCTTTGATGGGGGTGTTCGGGACAACCAAGGGGTGGCAAGTGTGTGCAGGGGGGGGGGGAATATGTGATCCCAGAGGGAATAATATTGTCCACTATGCTTGGGGGTTAGGGAACACTTCAAACAATACCACTGGGGCATACTCTTTGTGGCAAGATGTTAGGTTATCAAAGATTAGAGGCCTTCAAAATATGTTTATATTAGGTGACTCCATGATTGTGATCAGGGATCTTATCAATCACAATGACAATGTAATTAAGGCCATTCCAAGTGCAATTTCTTGGGGTCCTGGTCTTATAAAGGATTTCAAAGACTGCAAGTTCTTCCATATCAAACATGAGTTAAACAACCATGATGATCGTTGGGCTAAACAAGGATCCTTTATAGGAGAGGGTGTATTCATTATCAATGGTGATAGGAGTTATATGTACAATCCATAGTATTGATGGGGATAAATAATTTAAAGTCTCAACAACAACATGTGCATTGGGTTGTTCATGTGGTTGAATTTCCTTTTCACATTTACTGAGCAATGATTATGGATCACATTTATGTTCTCTTATGTGGGTCGAGGATCTTCAACATCTCATTTTTTTTTATCATGGCTCTCATTGTTAGAGGTTCCACCAAATACTGGTGCAGTGTCTTGAAGGTGGAGAAGTGCAGGTTGGTTGGAGATTGGATCCGAAGGTGCTCGACGTTGGAGGATTTTCATCTATCATCCATGTTATGTTTGGCGAACACGTTTTTCTCTTGCATTCTACTGTCCATCCATGATTTCAAGGTGTTTGTGTTGGACACTAAAAGTGTAGATTCTCTTTGGTTGGTCGGGTAAAGTGTCAATAATATTGATATTTACCCTGGTTCTAGTTTTCTGGGTGAATTCCCTCTTATTTTGTATTGGGAAGGAGAGGTTTTTGATGGTGGTATTCATTCTCGTTCGATTCTCTTAGGGTTTGGGTGTCTTGTTAAGTTTATTGCTTCAGAATTATTATCTGGTGAGATTCCATTTTGAAATTTGGCCCTTTCTCCTTTGAGCTTATGTCTTGTTGCTTTTAAGTAGTAACTATGGTATGAGGACTAGGTTGTTGGAGATATCTATTCTTTGTTATGTCACTACTTCACGAGTTGTTATTAATATAGGAAGAACAATAAATATTGATCTATTTTATTAGTCCCTTGGTGAGGATGTTGAGTGAACCCCTGGTCCTACTCATTTTGGGTACTATCATACATCAAGAAGTTTTGCTTGGAAGGATTATCTTTTTGTTTATTTTTCTGACCTTAAACACCCTAGAGTAGTGAACATAGTTAACATGAATAGGACTGTGGAAGGCTAGTGTCTTTCCAGTGTTAGTGATCCATTTGCCTTCATCTCAAACAAGTCTATTAGCTCAACACCAAGAGGTGTGTGGTTCAGATATATTGATAGTCATGGATAATGTTTCGACAAGAGCATGTATATTTCTTGGAGGAAACTCAAACAAATTCTTCATTGTCATGAAGAGATATTTGAAGCAAATCATTCCACTCTTCACTACTTATCAGATAAAGTTGGGAACCTCGAGAAGTCCTTCACTCAGTGCATTGAAAGCTTGGAAATAGAGTGCCAATTTTTAAGAACTTTGATTATAGCTTAGTCCATTCAGTCTCTTTCCATATACGAGGTGTCCACGACCTCTCATCATAGGAATTCAAAAGACGGACAAGGGGGATTGGAAGCGACTCCTATGGATATTGAAGAAGTTTCTCCACAACAAAGTGGAGTGCAGGGGGTGAAAGACCATGGATCAACAATTAACTAATGTATTTCAAAATCATCTTTTTGTAAGGGTAGTTCTTGAAGAAATATTTTAATCAGATAGTGTAGATGTCTATAAGGAATTATGTTTGTTTTTCAATATTTCAGGAGGCATAGATACTTTGGAAATAAGCCACATTTTTTTAAAAGAACTTCTATTTTTTGTTGTTTCTTTGAAAATGTGTTTTGTATAATAGAAAAGCTTCAGTTCCCTTAAAAAAAAGAGAGGCCTATAAAAATTGAAACTGGAAATATTACATAGTACGAGTAGGAAAGAGAATGCAGAGGTTCAAATGAATTTTGAAGGTCTTCAAACAACACCTATGGTAGAAAATGGGCATAAATCAAGGATTGGATAGGTCAAAGAACTTAACCTGGACACGGTCAATGACAACAAGGTGAATAAGGAAATTTCGGGTAAGACCCATAAGTCTCACTCTATGAATGCAAGTTTTTCTTTGGAAAATTTTATTTTTGGGACGTGGGAAAATGAGGTTGGGTCCAAAGAACTAGAATATTTGAGTGATTTTCTACCCAGTTCTCCCGGTATAATAAATCCCAACCCATCGACCCTCATTCCTATACCTGTAATAGTTAGAGATTTTGGGTGCTAGACAAGAAACAAAAGGCCCCCCTACAAACCCTATTATGGCCTGTACTCTATATGGAAAGGGTACCTAGGACTCCAATCCCTTAGAATTTCTCAAGTGCAATTAAAGACCTAGAAGAAAAGGCACCCTTGATTTTCCACGAAAGGTGGCAGGGGAATTGGGTTTTTTTGATGAGAAAGTACCCAAATACAATCAAAGGGGAAGGAAATATTTCATGTTCGTGGCCCATAAACAAGCATCGTTTAAATATAGGTGTGATAAATAATTGTCATTAAATGGGGATCTTAGAGTAAATTCCCTAGTCAAGGGCTCCAAATGATTTTTCTGACCCTTAATTGCAGAGGGTTGGCCAACCCCTCAAAGAAGTTGGTTGTAAAGAGATTAGTTGACATTACAAAACCTTATTTTATTCTATTGCAAGAGACAATGTCAGATGGGGAGAGAATCACTCAAGAACTCTCTAAACCGTTAAGTGATCAAGACTTCTATTTTATAGATGCCAATAGGAAGTTGGGTGGGAATGTGACTGGATGGAATAAATGCTTCTTCACCCTCAGTAATTATCAGGCCTTTCCTATAGGACTAGGGACCTCCTTTTTCTCTTTGAATCTTGATAAATATATGACAATGTTGAATGTTTAGGGCCCTTACATGGACAAGATGGACTATTGCAATAGATTTTTCAAAATGGATTGGTTGTGACAAGGGGAGATTTGAATTTCACCTTAGGATCATCAAAATTCTAGGCCCGACTACTCAATTAGATCCTCTCTTTGGTTATTTCATTAGAAAATTGGAAGAAATTGGTCTTTTGGGTAATAAACCTTCTAAAATATATCCCACATGAGGTAACAAGAGAGTTGAGAAATCCATAATTGCTAAGAGGCTCGATGAGTTTTTAGTATCTGAAGCCTTCCTAGATGAAGTCACAAGGATCAAGTAATGGGTCACCACCGGGGGGCTCTGATCATAATCTTGTGGTGTTAGAAGTGGCCTCTATAATAGAGAAACTACCAGCCCCTTCAAACTAAATCCATAGTGGATGAAGTTGGAGGATTTTATGGAAAAAATCAAAGCAATTTGGAAACCTTACAATGGTAACCTACTAGAATCTTCTCAAATTCAATTTCACCAAAACTAAAAAAAGGAAACAAAGGTGGTTGCTAATTGGGAAAGGGACAAAAAAATGAAAGATCGTAGGTTTCTCAGAGAAGTAGAGGAAGCCTTGGAGGTACTGTACAATAGTGAAGGCTTTGGGTATTTGAGTGAGGAACAAAAAATTGAAGTAAAGTCACCATAAGATAAAAGGAGGATCATTCTTTTGAAAAAATAAAAATAATGGAGACTTAAGAGTAGGGAATTTTGGCTATAGGTGGGGGATGAGAACACAAAATTATTTCATAGGTATTCAAATTGTAGAAAGAATTTAAAATCTTTTTGGAAAATGGATAAGGGAGATGGTACTTGGGCTACAAATTTCAAGGACATGGAATTTGAAGGTGTAAATCATTTTCTCTCCCTTTTCAAGGAAGACACTCATGCTATAATAACATAATTGATCAGGTTATCAAACTCATTCCCTAGCTTAGTCAACGAGGAAGATAATTAGGCCCTGATAAAAGAAGTCGGGAAAGAAGAAATGTATTATACTTTGTTGAGTTTTCAAAAGGACAAAATCCCTGGGCCCAATGCACCACCAATGGAATTTTTCTTGGGTTGTTATGATTTTATAGAGGAAGATTTACAAAAAGTGGTGGGGACTAAAAGAACTCAAGGAAAAATGTTGGGAGCTTTCAATACAACCTTCATAACACTGATTCCTAAAGAAGATAATCCCACAACCTTTGAAAAATTTAGACCCATCTCTTTATGCAATTGTGTATACAAAATCATCTCAAAGATCATTACTAGAAAATTGAAAAGTGTCATCTCAAATAAAATCTCTAGAGAACAATTTGGATTCTCAGAGGGAAGATAAATACATGAGGCGATTGGGGTAGCACAAGACTACATCCATACAATAAAGGTCATAAATACAAGATCGATGGTGATGAAAGTGGACCTATACAAAGCCTATGATAGGGTAAATTGGATTTACATTAGACTTATTCTCATACATTTAGGCTTCTGTCACTTGTTCATTGTTTGGATAATGAGTTGCATTTCCTCAATATTTTTTGTTGTTTTATTAAATGGAGTAGCAATCCATTTCTTCAAATTAGGGAGGGGCCTTAGATCCCCCCTGTTAAACAATTGGCTTAGGTTGATGGACAATTGGTCTAGACTGTTGGTTGTCATTGATGTCAACCCTTGAAGAGTGATATTGTAGATTGATGTCAACCCTTAGTGATTGATGTCAACCCTTGGAGAAGTCTGGTAACAAATTTATGTAGCACAAAGGCATGGGTAAGGGACCCGAGTCTGTTTGAGGTCTAAAGGCATGAATATCAATGAATTTACATGCAAGACTATTCTATATGGATAGTATATGTCATGCCATTTCCGATGATATGTGGAACATCACATAACTCCTCATGGTTAGTGAGTTATCTCCATATGAAGTTGGAGAACCCTCATGAGTTATCTAGAAGCCCCTAGAAGGTCAAAGAGGTCAATTATTCTAGAAGCTCCTAGAATAAGTGTACTAGTCAAATTGATGGTAACTCAGATTTAATCATGGGTATAGTTGTTGCATTAAGAAAATAATAAAAAATAAATTAGTTGCAACAAGAAGTTGTGAGTTTGGTGATTATGGTAAAGTAGTTGTGATGAGAAGATTGAATAGTCAAAGTGGTTGACCATGAAATAAATTAAATAATAAAGTGGTTGCAACAATAAGTTAGTTAAGGGTAAAGAAGTTATGAATTGACTAATTATAGAAAAGTTAGTTG
>ML799482.1:94188-104931 GCA_009831015.1 Picea engelmannii | reverse complement strand
CGATGGATTGGCTTACCTTCCAATTACTCTCTTACTATATTAGGCTACAAATCACTAGTGGAATAAGGAAGAGAAGATCAACACAACTAGTGGTGGAAAATTATATGGAATTTAAAATATCCCACAAAAAACAAGATTTTTATCTGGTTGAGTTTATTCATCAAGGCGCCCGCATGGGATGTTATACAAGCATCTTTTTGTAGAACATCCAATGTCATCAAGCATAAGAAACTATTGTTCACCTCATGTTGGAATGTCCATACTCCAAGGAGGTATGGGAAGAGGTGGAAAGTTTAATAGGGATTATGAAATACTGGGAAGGAAAAAATATTGAAGAGGCCTTCAGAACATGGTGCAACGAAAAGGATAAATCTGTTGGGAGGCCTCTTAAGCCCTTTTAATAGTTATCATGATTTAATACATAAGTAATATAGGAATACACATGTAATAAGGATACATATGTAAGTAAGTACAATAATGTAACACAAAGGATCTTAAGGAATGATTAGTTGGAGCGGGTACAACCGCTCCAACCATCTCTCATACGTATTTATACTCATGAATAAGGAATAAACGATGGATTGGCTTACGTTCCCAATTACTCTCTTCCTATATCAGGATACAAAGCACTAGTGGAAGAAGGAAGAGAAGATCGACACAACTATTGGTGGAAAATTATATGGAAATTAAAATATCCCATAAAAAACAAGATTTTTATCTGGTTGAGTTTATTCAACAAGGCGCCCACATGAGATGTTCTACAAGCATCATTTTGTAGAACATCCAATGTCATCAAGCACAAGAAACTATTGTTCACCTCATGTTGGAGTGTCCATACTCCAAGGAGGTATGGGAATAGGTGGAAATTTTAATAGGGATTAGGAAATACTGGGAAGGAAAAAATATTGAATAGGCCTTCAGAACATGGTGCAACAGAAAGGAGAACTCTGTTGGGAGGCCTCTTAAGCCCTTGTAATATTCATCATGCTTTAATACATAAGTAAATATAGGAATAACTATGTAATAAGGATACATATGTAAGTAAGTACAATAATGTAACATAAATGATCTTAAGGAATGATTAGTTGGAGTGGGTACAACCACTCCAACCATCTCTCATATGTATTTATACTCATGAATAAAGAATAAACGATGGATTGGCTTACCTTCCCAATTACTCTCTTCGTTTGTGAGTATGTGTGTGTTATGCTTATAATTTAGTCTCTCTATGAATGCCGTTGTAATCTACAAGATTGCAACATTAGCGCCGTTGCCTCCTTCATTCGAATGGGTGACAACAACAATGGATGGGTGTGGTTTGGATCTGTCAGAAAGATAAGAATATGTTAATTGTTGCTCATGAATGCTAATTGAAGATGCTTGCTGAATGCGTTGAATATTTCTTCTTGAATGTCCATTGTTTGTGGTAATGGTCAGACCTGAAAAACAAGAAAGAGATCATACGAAACTATTTGGTATTTAAAAAAAAATGCGTGAGAAAATCTATTGATAGACGTGGATAATGGTGGATGCTCTAGTGGATGCTCCTGAATAATGATGAATATTAATGCTAAGTAAAATATGTATCCATGTTGCTACCCATAAGACTGTACAAGAAAACTAGAAAAATTCATGAGTTGGAACTTTGCAAATGTGAAAATAAAAAGGATATCTATAAGTATGATTTGAGATAATGAAAAGAATTATGGAGGAATGTTGTTTTTCTTTCCCTGTCTAAGTATGCTTGTGACCTTCTTTGTCGCTTCGACATGGAATATTGTAAACCAACCCCTTCTCCCTTATAGTCTGGAGTCAAGCTTGCTACCACCTTTACTTCTCCCAAAGTTGATGCCACTTTGTATCATCACTTAGTTGGTAGCCTCTTATACTTGACTCATACATGTCATGATATTTCTTTTGTTGTTGGTCTTGTTGCCCGATATACGCAAACACCCCATGAAAACCATTGGAAAGTAGATAAAAAGATACTTCGATATGTCTGGGGTACATTTTAGTTTAGGATACATTACAGTTAAGGGGGGACTCCTTTATTGGTTGGCTTCACTGATTTAGATTGGGCCGACGACCTTGATGATCAGAATTCTACTGCAAGTTACGTTTTCTGCCTTGGTTCAGGACTTGTCACTTGGGACTATAAGAAACAACAAGCTATTGCACTTTCTTAAGCAAAAGCATAGTACCGAGCAATGATAAATGCAAGTCAGGAAGCCTTGTGGCTTTGATAGATCCTTCTAGAGTTTGGATTCCAGTAGCAACATTCGACCAACCTTTGGTGCGACAATTAGAGTTCCATCAAGCTCGCCAAAGACCTAGTTCATCATCAATGTAGTAAACACATCGAGATACACATGCACTTCATTAGAAAGCTCATTCATGATCAAGTTATTGAAGTGCTCTTTTCCCTACAAAAGATCAAGTTACCGACATTTTCACAAAGTCTTTTACATAAGCGTAGTTTTCCAAACTTCGATCTATGTTAGGCATTCAGGAAGTTGTCATTAAGTGGGGATAGGCTCTAATGCCTCCTTCCTTATCCTATTGTGCCACTATTTTAAATCCTTCAATCTTATCTCAAGTTGTTCTTAAGGGGGGATGTTAGGATATTTAGACACTTAGGAGTTAGTTAAGATCTACTTGGTCTAATGTGTCGTTAGGTAAAAGTGTGTTTCTTTAGTATGCATTTGTAGTTAGGAAATTCGATGGTCATGATATGTTCCTGACATAGAGTGATCCGACGATTTATATTCTCCTCGATTTTAATGACTACATTTATCCATGGCTTAACACCCGATTGGTCCATGATCTCTATTTAAAGAGAATGGAGGATCATTTGTCGATGATCGATTGTGAGAAACTCTCTTGTAAAATCTCTCTGTAATCTTTTTCTTTTGCATTAATAAATTTCTCAAAGTGGTTGTGTTGGCTTGGGCCATGGATGTTTCCCTGTAGGGGTTTTACCATGTCAAAACACATGTGTGTTGATCTTTGATCTGGTTGTGTGAGTGGTTACTGAAGGTGTTCATCCTCTATCAGAATACCCATGTTGTCGAACAAGTTAGGGCTTTGGATGTTTAGGGTTTTCTCATTTATGCTTTATGTTAAAAGGCCTTTAGAGCCTCATTGTAATAATCTTCTTGTGAATGCGCGTAGCTGTCACATCTCTTCTTAGAGATAAGCTACCACCATGCTAGCGAGTTCATTTCACTCTGTATTTTCTTTTATAGTCTCTCATATTTCATTCTTTAATATAAATTGGAATTATTGTATCTCTGTGTTTCTATCCTATTTTTGTGTTTCACTTCGTTCCCTCATAAATCCAGATCAAATACTCCCCAAACCAAGGAGATTTCATGAAACACATGCAGATTATGAACAACATAGTGTTGGTCCGAAAAGCTATCCACTCAAGCGTCAATGCTAAAGGAAAAGGTATGGTCATTAAATTCAATATGGCTAATGATTTTGATTATGTCTAGCATGATTTATTGTCTAAGGTTTTGGAGTGCTTTGGATTCAATCAATAGTTCATAAAATGGGAGTCTTCTTGTATTAGTGGCCCCTGGATAGCCCCTTTAGTGAATGGTAGGCCAACTGTATTCTTCCAAATCTGTAGATGTCTTTGTCAAGGATGTCCCCTTTCACCTCTTTTATTCATCATAATGGTTGAAACCTTAAGAAATAAATTAGAATCAGAAAGGTTGGTTAGGAATCTTCTAGGGCGTCAAATAGCTCATGGAGTTAAAAATATTAATCATTCCTAGTTTGATGATGACACTCTTTTGATGGGTGGGGATTTAATAAATATTGCCTCCATATTCAAAATGGTTTTGGACTCTTTTCTCGATGCTTCGAGAGGAGCAATGAACAATAGAAAATGTCAGATCATGGGTTGGAACATTTCTTCTCAAGAGATGGGTGCGAACTCTAAAATATTTCAATTTCCAATGGTAGAAAAATGGCCCTCCTTCCATTATCTAGGCATTCCAATTTCCATGAAAAATTCCACCTCACAGGAATGGTTTCCAATTGTTGAAAATATTAATCAAAAGTTTTCTCAGTGGGGTTCACAATTGTTAAACCCTATAGTAGAATTGTTTTGATAAAATCCACGTTATCCTCCCTCCCGATCTATCAATACTTTTCTCTGTTGGTCCCCAAAGGGATATCCAATCAAATATCAATGAAACTCAGGGAATTTATATGTCGTGAAGGAAAATACAATAAAAAAAATTCCATTTAGTGAACTTGAATCAAGTAATCAGTCCTAAAAAAAGAGGCAGATTAGGAATAAGGAGTATATAAATTATGAACAAGGAAATGGGGGCGAAAATGCTACGACGTCTAGTTTCAGGGCACAATGCCTAGTGGAAAAGGGCGTTGGTGAATAATTACTTCATCGACTCTAGGATAAGATGTTTAGAAAAACCTCCTAAGGTCTTTAAAGGATCTCCTATCTTCAATATTTTATTTGATGTTAAAAACTCCTTCTGTGAGAAATTGTCTTAGATGCCTGACAATGGTTGGCGTATCTGAATTTAGCAAGATCTCATAATGAACAATGAATGTCTCACTCTGTGACATGAATTGTAACCTTTGCGATTGTGGATGGAGGAACAAGGATACAAATCTCTCTATGATTTATCTATATGCTGCGATTTCTCGTTGGATTGGATGGGGTGGAAATCGCTTCCATTGTCAGCTCCTTTGGTGCCATTATATAACTCTATGCTCACATCTCTGCATGGCTATGCTGCATGGAATAAAAGGTGCACAGATTCTCATGTATGGAGTGGCTCCATTTTCACCATGAACTTGGGGTATCATTATATGATTGAAGCATCCATTTCCTTTTCGTGCTCTGGTTTGTGGGATTATGTATGGGATAACGATGGTATTCCCAAAATAAATTTGTTTTGTTGGTTGATTTCTCATAGGAAAGTGCTAACCTATGAAAATCTCTATAAGTGTGATATTGCAGGGCCTTCATGCTGTTCTCTTTGCATGTCTTAGGAGGAATCTTCTCAACATCTCTTTGTGGAGTGTTGCTATGCGAAGGAAGTATGGTCAAGTATCTTGGGCTGTTTGGTTCATAGGTTTGAGTGGCACGACTCTTGCTCAGATTTCTTTACTCAATGATGGAAAATATACCGTGGAAGTTTTGAACAAAAATCCCAATTCAAACATTGTTGGAAAGCTCTCCCAAAATACGCCTATTGGAGTATATGGTTAACAAGGAATAAAACAATTTTTCAAGAGGAAATAAGGCCCTCCATACAAACGACAATCAAGGCCCTCTCATTATTGACATAATATATGCAGCCCCGTATAAGTGGATTAGATCATGATTTAGATGATTATGAGCATAGATGGAAGGATATATTTAATATGGGATATTCATAGTCTCACATCAAAAGAAACAATAAAATTCCTAGATGGGCAATCATGCTATCCATTTGTGGGTTTAACTATTGGCTCTTGAAGCAACAAATCAATTTCTTTTCTTTGATGGGGGTGCTCGGGACAACCAAGGGGTGGNGGGGGGGGGGGATATGTGGTCCTAGAGGGAATACTATTTTCCACTGTGCTTGGGGGTTAGGGGACACTTCAAACAATACCACTGAGGCATACTCTTTGTGGCAAGATGTTAGGTTAGCAAAGATTAGAGGCCTTCAGAAGATGTTTACATTGGGTGAATCCATGATTGTGATTAGGGATCTTATCAATCTCAATGACAATGGAACCAGGGCCATTCCAAGTGCAATTTCTTGGGCTCTCAGTTTTATAAAGGATTTCAAAGACTGCAAGTTATTCTATATAAAACGTGAGTTAAACAACCAAGCTGATCATTGGGCTAAACAAGGATCTTGTCTAGGAGAGAGTGTATTCATTATCAATGGTGATAGGGGTTATATGAACAATCCATAGTATTGATGGGGATAAATAATTTAAAGTATGGACAACAACATGTGCATTGGTTTGTTCATGTGGTCGAATGTCCTTTTCACATTTACTGAGAAATGATTATGGATCACATTTATGTTCTCTTATGTGGGTCGAGGATCTTCAATGTATCATTTTTTTATTATCATGGCTCTTATTGCTAGAGGTTCCACCAAATACTGGTGCAATGTCTTGAAGGTGGAGAAGTGCAAGTTAGTTGGAGATTGGATCAGAAGGTGCTCGATGTTGGAGGATTTTCATCTATCATCCAAGTTATCTTTGGTGAATAAGTTTTTCTCTTTCATTCTACTCTCCATCCATGATTTCTAGGTGTTTGTGTTGGACACTAAAAATGTAGTTTTTCTTTGGTTAGCCGGGTCAAGTGTCAATAATATTGATATTTAACCAGGTTCTAGTTTTCTGGGTGAATTCCCTCTTATTTTCTCCTGGGAAGGAGAGGTTGTTGATGGTGGTGTTCATTCTTGTTCAATTTTCTTAGGGTTTGGGTGTCTTGTTAAGTTTATTGATTTGGGATTATTATCTGGTGAGATTCCATTTTGAAATTTGGCCCTTTCTCATTTGAGATTATGTCTTGTTTCTTTTAAGCAGTAACTATGGTATGATGACTAGGTTGTTGGAGATATCTATTCTTTGTTATGTCATTACTTCACGAGTTGTCATTAATATAATAAGAACAAGAAATATTGCTCTATTTTATTAGTCTCTTGGTGAGGATGTTGAGGGAACTCTTGGTCCTACTTATTTTGGGTACTATCATACATCAAGAAGTTTTGCTTGGAAGGATTATCTTTTTGTTTATTTTTCCGACTTTAAACACCCTAGAGTAGTGAACATAATTAACATGAATATGACTGTGGAAGGCTTGTGTCTTTCCAGTGTTAGTGATCCATTTGCCTTCATCTCAAACAAGTCTGTTAGCTCAACATCAAGAGGTGTGTTGTTCAGATATATTGATAGTCATGGATAATGTTTAGGCAAGAGAATGTATATTTCTTGGAGGAAACTCAAACATATTCTTCATTGTCATGAAGAGACATTTGAAGCAAATCATTCCACTCTTCGCTAGTTATTGGATAAAGTTGGGAACCTTGAGCAGTCCTTCACTCAGTGCATTGAAGGATTGGAAAGAAAGTGCCAGTTTTTAAGAAGTTTGATTATACCTCAGCCCATTTAGTCTCTTTCCATATACCAGGTGTCTGTGACCTCTCATCATAGGAATTCAAAAGACAGACAAGGGGGATTGGAAGTGACTCCTATAGACATTGAAGAAGTTTCTCCACAACAAAGTGGAGTGTAGGGGGTGCAAGACCATGGATCAACAATTAACTAATGTATTTCAAAATCATCTTTTTGTAAGGGTAGTTCTTGAATAAATACTGTAATTAGATAGTGTGGATGTCTATAAGGAATTATGCATATTTTCAGTGTTTCAGGAGGCATAGATCCTTTGGAAATAAGCCACATTTTTTTAAAATAACTTTTATTTTTTGTTGTTTCTTCGGAAATGTGTTTTTCATAATATAAAAGCTTCATTTCCCTTAAAAAAGAGAGAGGCCTATAAACACTGGAACTTGAAATAGTACATAGTACGAGTAGGAAAGAGGATGCATAGGTTCACATGAATTTTGAAGGTCTTCGAACAACACCTATGGTAGAAAATGGTCATAACTCAAGCACTGGACATGTCAAAGAACTTAACCTGGACATGGTCAATGACAACAAGGTGAATAAGGAAATTTCAGGTAAGACCCATAAGTCTCACTCTATGAATGCAAGTTTTTCTTTGGAAAATTTTATTTTTGGGACGTGGGGAAATGAGGTTGGGTCCAAAGAACTAGAATATTTGAGTGATTGTCTACCCAGTTTTCCTGGTATAATAAATCCAAACCCATTGACCCTCATTCCTATACCTGTAATAGTTAGAGGTTTAGGGTTCTAGACAAGCAACAAAAGGCCCCCCTACAAACCCTATTATGGTCTGTACTCTAGATGGAAAGGGTACCTAGGACTCCAATCTATTAGAATTTCTCAAGTGAAATTAAAGACCTAGAAGCAAAGGCACCCTTGATTTTCTAGGAAAGGTGGCATGGGAATTAGTTTTTTTTGAAGAGAAAGTACCCAAATACGGTCAAATGGGAAGGAAATATTTCATATCCGTGGCCCAAAAACAAGCATCCTTTAAAGATAGGTGTGATAAATAATTGTCATTAAATGGGGCTCTTAGAGTAAATTCCCTAATCAAGGGCTCCAAATGATTTTTTTGACCCTCAATTGCAGAGGGTTGGCCAAACCCTCAAAGAATTTGGTTGTAAAGAGATTAGTTGATATTACAAAACCTTATTTTATTCTATTGCAAGAGACAATGTGAGATGGGGAGATAATCACTCAAGAACTCTCTAAACTGTTAAGTGATCAAGACTTCTATTTTATAGATGCCAATAGGAGGTTGGGTGGGAATGTGACTGGATGGAATAAATGCTTCTTCACCCTCACTAATTCTCAGGCCTTTCCTATAGGACTAGGGACCTCCTTTTTCTCTTCGAATCTCGATAAATATATGACAATGTTGAATGTTTATGGCCCTTACATGGACAAGGTGGACTATTGCAATAGATTTTTCAAAATGGATTGGTTGTGACAAGGGGATATTTGAATTTCACCTTAGGAGCATCGAAATTTTGGGCCCGACTACTCAACTGGATCCTCTCTTTGGTTATTTCATTAGAAAATTGGAAGAAATTGGTCTTTTGGGTAATAAACCTTCTAAAATATATCCCACACAAGATAACAAGAGAGTTGAGGAAGCCATAATTGCTAAGAGGCTCGACAAGTTTTTAGTATCTGAAGCCTTCCTAGATGAAGTCACAAGGATCAAGTAATGGGTCACCACTGGGAGGGGGGGGCTCTGAACATAATCTTGTGGTGTTAGAAGTGGTCCTTGTAATAGAGAAACCTACCAGCCTCTTCAAACTAAATCCATAGTGGATGAAGTTGGATGATTTTTTGGAAAAAATCAAAGTTATTTGCAAACCTTACAATGATAACCTACGAGAATCTGCTCAAATTCAATTTTACCAAAACTGAAAAAGGAAACAAAGGTGGTTGCTAATTGGAAAAGGGACAAATAAATGAAAGATCATAGGGTTCTTAGAGAAGTAGAGGAAGCCTTGGAGGTACTCTACAATAGTGAAGGATTTGGGTATTTGAGTGAGGAACAAAAAATTGAAGTAAAGTCACCATAAGATAAAAGGAGGATTATTCTTTTGAAAAAATAAAAATAATGGAGACTTAAGAGTAGGGAATTATGGCTATAGGTGGGGGATGAGAACACAAAAGTATTTCATAGGTATTCAAATTGTAGAAAGAATATAAAATCTATTTGGAAAATGGATAAGGGAGATGGTACTTGGGCTACAAATTTCAAGGACATGGCATTTGAAGGTGTAAATCATTTTCTCTCCCTTTTCAAGGAAGACATTCATGCTATAATAACATAATTGATCAGGTTATCAAACTTATTCTCTAGCTTAGTCAACGAGGAAGATAATCAGGCCTTGATAAAAGAAGTCAGGAAAGAAGAAATGTATCAGACTTTGTTGAGTTTTCAAAAGGACAAAATCCCTAGGCCCAATGCATCACCAGTGGAATTTTTCTTGGGTTGTTATGAACTTATAGAGCAATATTTACAAAAAATTGTGGGGACTACAAAAACTCAAGGAAAAATGTTGGGAGCTTTCAATACAACCTTCATAACACTGATTCCTAAAGAAGATAATCCTACAACCTTTGAAAAATTTAGACCCATCTCTTTATGCAATTGTGTATACAAAATCATCTCAAAGATCATTACTAGAAGATTGAAAAGGGTTATCTCAAATAAAATCTCTAGAGAACAATTTGGATTCTCAGAGGGAAGATAAATTCATGAGGCGGTTGGGGTAGCACAAGACTACATCCATACAATAAAGGTCATAAATCAAAGATTGATGGTGATGAAAGTGGACCTATACAAAGCCTATGATAGGTTAAATTGGATTTACATTAGACTTATTCTCATACATTTAGGCTTCTTTCACTTGCTCATTGTTTGGATAATGAGTTGCATTTCCTCAATATTTTTTGTTGTTTTATTAAATGGAGTAGCAACCCATTTCTTCAAATTAGGGAGGGGCCTTAGATCCCCCCTGTCAAACAATTGGCTTAGGTTGATGGACAATTGGTCTAGACTGTTGGTTGTCATTGATGTCAACCCTTGGAGAGTGATATTGTAGATTGATGTCAACCCTTAGTGATTGATGTCAACCCTTGGAGAAGTCCGATAGTGAATTTTGGTAGCACAAAGGCATGGGTAAGGGACCCGAGTCTGTTTGAGGTATAAAGGCATGAAGATCAGTGAATTTACAGGTAAGACTATTCTAGATGGATAGTATATGTCATACCATTTCCGATGATATGTGGAACGCCACATAACTCCTCACGGTTAGAGACTTATGGCCATATGAAGTTGGAGAACCCTCATGAGTTATCTAGAAGCCCCTATAAAGTCAAATAAGTCAATTATTGTAGAAGCTCCTAGAATAATTGTACTAGTCAAATTGATGGTAACTCGGAGTTAATTATGGGTATAGTTGTTGCATTAAGAAAATAATTAAAAATAAATTAGTTGCAACAATAAGTTGTGAGTTTGGTAATTATGGTAAAGTAGTTGTGATGAGAAGATTGAATAGTCAAAGTGGTTGACCAAGAAATAAATTAAATAAT
>ML799482.1:77815-94138 GCA_009831015.1 Picea engelmannii | reverse complement strand
GAGTTTACTATTTATGGATAAGTCAAAGTGGTTGCAAAATAAATAAATAAAATAATAAAGTTAGTTGCAACTAGAAATGGAGAATTTACTATTTGTAGCAAAGTGATTTAGAAATGGACAAGTGGTTAGAAGTGGGTTAGCCCTAAAAGAAGGAAAGTGGATTAAGTTGGTTAGAAGATAACCTCTTGAGGAAGGTACATGGAAGTATAAATAAGAGAGAAAGGCTATCCCATTAACACCTATTGAATATCATTGAATATCTATTTTGTGAAAGGTTATTTGGGCAGGTATTATTGATAGAGAAAAAATACGGCAAAAAAAATCCGCAGAAAAAGTGCGGTAGAAAAATCGCGGCAGAAAAAATGCGGTGAAAAAACTATTGAAAAAAAATCATGGCAGACAAATCACGGCAAAAAAAGTGCGGCAGAAAAATCGCAGCAACAGATTCATGGTAGCAGAATCACAACAACATAATGCTACAAGAAGAAAAATGTATGGTTTTCATGTATAGTGTTGAATCTATGAATCTAGTTGAGGGTTTGTCTTGTAAATCTGTTGGATGCCCTCTTAGAATTTTAGGGCTTGTTGTAGAGTTGATCTGAGGCAGATCTACTGAAGTTTAGTATTGGTTCATGTTTGAGGGCTTTTAGTTGAGGTATGTTGCTGAATTTATTGGTACAAATAGAGGCTGTAAAATAGTGAGGTTGTGGCACATGGTTGATGTGAGGATTTATGGTATTTGATTTATGGAGAGTGTGATGCATTGCTAGAGGTATCTTGTTGGTTATCTTGGTGTATGTTATTGGTATATGGTAGAGGTATATGATTGGGTACATGGATGCGATACATACTTGAAGTACATGGTGATCTTGATACATCTTGTTGAGACATAGTTTAGTTTGTTGTTGATACATGATTGGTACATGTTGTTGGTTATCTTTATATAGTGTTGATGTACATGGTTGATGTACATGATTGATGTGCATTTTTGGCACATGGTTTGAGTGACATTATTCTGATTTTGGGTATGAGATCTATGTTATTAGATCAAATATATCGAGGAGAGTATTGGTACATGTTGTTGGTGTATTCAATTTTGTTGGTACAGAAAAGGCACAGGTACAAGTTGGTTACATGACAATGGCACAGGTTGTTTATAGGTCAGTGGCACAAATTGGTACAAGTTTACAATAGTATATCTCACAGTGATAGTGTGACAATGGTTCCATCATTCTACTTATATTTCAGGGCAGTTGGACGGGGAAATGATAGGTGGTTGAGCCACCTTCTAGTTGTATCTAGAGAACATAGGGGGTTGTAGCCTCCTTCTGGTTGTATCCAAATAATTGGGGAGTTGGAGCTTCCCTAAGGTTGTAGCCTAAGAAACTAGGGGGTCAGAGCCTCCTTCCAATTGTAGCTGGAGAATTGGAAGTTGGTGCTTCCTTGAATGTAATTCTTGACATATAAGAAAAGCATTCTGTGGTTTTCTCACGCACTGGGTTTCGACGTAAATATTGGTGTACCATGCATTGTGTGGATGTGTTTGTTATTGTTTATTATGCACTGATGAATGTTAATGCTTATGAAACAATAAGATATCGATGATGAACAAATGAACATGGTTGAATAAGTAAAAGAATATACATTGTGGTTTAAAGGATTAATAATTGGTATAATTGCTCATTATTGATTCACCCCCCACTCTCAGTAATCCAACACCCCCTTCTCTTTATTTTAGTAGCCGAAGGCTTAAGTAGTCTCCTTAAAGAAGTAAAAGTAAATGGTAGTATAAAGGGGGTTCCCATTGGAGTTTCATGTGATATCACACATCTATTGTTTGTAAATGATATATTGATTTTTTGTGAAGGAACTAGAAGGGTCATTTATAAATTCAAGGGTATCATGGAGTTATTTTGTAAAGCAATTGATATGGTCACTAATATGGAAAAATCTTCGATGACCTTATAGGGGATATTTGAGCATGAAAAGAACTTTACTGCTCAACTATTTTCCTTTAAAGTGATTAATATGGAAAAAGGTTTGAAATATCTAGGCTTCTGTTTGAAGCTAAACCAATATAAAAAATGTGATTGACAATGGATGACATTGAAGTGGAGAAGAAAACAAACATTTGGTGCAACAAAAGGTTGTCCAAGGGAGGTTGTCTGGTTTTGGTAAAAGTAGTTTTGGAAGCAATTCCAATCTATTGGACATTGCTTGATTGGGTCCCAAAAGGTGTTCTAGAAACCATTGGGAAACTTTTCTACAAGCTTATATGGTCTAGAGACCAAAAAAAACAATTTCTAGTGCCGATCTCATGGAAAAAGTTGGCATTACCAAAGGCCTTTGGAGGATTGGGCATCCAAAATCCATTTCTCTTTTCAAAGTCTCTTCCTGCAAAAAATGTGTAGAGGCTAATTCAAGGAACATGTTTGTGGGTCATGGGTAGTAAAAGCTAAGTATATACCCCCTAATATAGTTGAGGATTGGATCAAAAGTCCTATCAAACAATAGAAAATGCCTCAATAATATGGAAATATATTATCTATGGTTTCCATCTTGTTGACAATTGATTGATTTGACAAATTGGAAAAGGGTATAAACTACAAATTAGTCTTGACCCTTGGGTAGGGAGAAAAGGTAAGCACAAGCTTCCACTACAAATGATTCAGGGATTAAGGAACAAAGGTTACTTCAATATTTGACAAGTTGCAAACTGACAAAGGAAAACTATTTGGCACCAACAATGATTAACTTGGGATGAAATTGGCTTTGGGGAAAAGTATGAAAAGGAATGGAAAACATACACATACCTCTTAATAAAAATTAATGTTAGACTCAATGAAGAACAAGACCATTTGATCTGGTCTTTGAATCCTACTAGAGCATATGTTACTAGATTAGGCTACAAAGCACTAGTGGAAGAAGGAAGAGAAGATCAACACAACTAGTGGTGGAAAATTATATGGAAATTAAAATTTCCCACAAAAACAAAGATTTTTATCTGGTTGAGTTTATTGAACAAGGCGCCCACATGGGATGTTCTACAAGCATCATTTTGCAGAACATCCAATGCCATCAAGCATAATAAACTATTGTTCACCTCATGTTAGAATGTCCATACTCCAAGGAGGTATGGGAAGAGGTGGAAATTTTAACAGGGATTAGGAAATACTGAGAAGGAAAAAATATTGAAGAGGCCTTCAGAACATGGTGCAACGGAAAGGAGAACTCTGTTGGGAGGCCTCTTAGGCCCTTGTAATAGTCATCATGCTTTAATACATAAGTACATATAGGAATACATATGTAATAAGGATACATATGTAAGTAAGTACAATAATGTAACATAGAGGATCTTAAGGAATGATTAGTTGGAGCGGGTACAACCGCTCCAACCATCTCTCATACGTATTTATACTCATGAATAAGGAATAAACGGTGGATTAGCTTACCTTCCCAATTACTCTTTTCCTAGATTAGGCTAAAAAGCACCAGTGGAAGAAGGAAGAGAAAATCAACACAACTAGTGGTGGAAAATTATATGGAAATTAAAATATCCCACAAAAAATAAGATTTTTATTTGGTTTAGTTTATTCATCAAGGCGCCCACATGGGATGTTCTACAAGCATCATTTTGCAGAACATCCAATTTCATCAATCATAAGAAACTATTGTTCACCTCATGTTGGAATGTCCATACTCCAAGGAGGTATGGGAAGAGGTGGAAAGTTTAATAGGGATTAGGAAATACTGGGAAGGAAAAAATATTGAAGAGGCCTTCAGAACATGGTGCAACGGAAAGGAGAAATCTGTTGGGAGGCCTCTTGATCCTATGTAATAGTCATCATGCTTTAATACATAAGTGAATATAGGAATACATATGTAATAAAGATACATATGTAAGTAAGTAGAATAATGTAACATAAATGATCTTAAGGAATGATTAGTTGGAGTGGGTACAACCGCTCCAACCATCTCTCATACGTATTTATACTCATGAATAAGGAATAAACTATGTATTGGCTTACCTTCCCAATTACTCTGTTACTAGATTAGGCTACAAAGCACTAGTGGAAGAAGGAAGAGAAGATCAACACAGCTAGTGGTGGAAAATTATATGGAAATTAAAATGTCCCACAAAAAATAAGATTTTTATCTGGTTGAGTTTATTCATCAAGGCACCCACATGGGATGTTCTACACGCATCATTTTGTAGAGAATCCAATGTCATCAAGCGTAAGAAACTATTTTTCACCTCATGTTGGAATGCCCATACTCTAAGGAGGTATGGGAAGAGGTGGAAAGTTTAATAGGGATTAGGAAATACTTGGAAGGAAAAAATATTGAAGAGGCCTTCAGAACATGGTGCAACGGAAAGGAGAACTCTGTTGGGAGGCCTCTTAAGCTTATGTAATAGTCATCATGATTTAATACATAAGTAAATATAGGAATACATATGTAAGTAAGTACAATAATGTAACATAAAGGATCTTAAGGAATGATTAGTTGGAGTGGGTACAACTGCTCCAACCATCTCTCATATGTATTTATATTCATGAATAAGGAATAAATGATGGATTGGCTTACCTTCTGAATTAATCTCTTCCTAGATTAGGCTACAAAGCACTAGTGGAAGAAGGAAGAGAATATCAACACAACTAACGGTGGAAAATTATATGGAAATTAAAATATCCCACAAAAACAAGATTTTTATCTGGTTGAGTTTATTCAACAAGACGCCCACATGGGATGTTCTACAAGCATCATTTTGTAGAACATCCAATGTCATCAAGCATAAGAAACTATTGTTCACCTAATGTTGGAATGTCCATACTCCAATGAGGTATGGGAAGAGGTGGAAAGTTTGTGAGTATGTGTGTGTTATGATATAATTTAGTCTCTCTATGAATGCCGTTGTAATCTACAAGATTTCAACATTGGCGTCGTTGCCTCCTTTATTCGAATGGGTGACAACAACGGATGGGGGTGGTTTGAACTTGTTGGAGAGATAAGAAAAGGTTGATTGTTTCTCATGAATGATGATTGAAGATGCTTCCTGAATGCGTTGAATATTTCTTCTTGAATGTCCATTGTTCGTGGTAATGGTCAGAGCTGCAAAACAACAAAGAGACCATACGAAACTATTTGGTATTTAAAAAAAAATGCTCAAGAAAATCTATTGATAGACATGGATAATGGTGGATGCTCTAGTGGATGCTCCTGAATAATGATGAATATTAATACTGAGTAAAATATGTCTCCATGTTGCTACCCATAAGACTGCACAAGAAAACCATAAAAATTCATGAGCTGGAACTTTGCAAATGTGAAAATAAAAAGGATATATGTAAGTACGATTTGAGATAATGAAAAGAATTATGGAGGAATGTTGTTGCGCGACCAATCGCGGAGAAACCCTCACGAGTACTGTGTTGGAGACATAGGGGAGTCAGATTGCATGGTCTTCGAGTAGATAAAGTTATTGAAGTTTCACATGCACCAGTTGTTGAGTGATTAAATGGACCAGTTGATCGAACTACTGCATAATAGAGAAAAACCCCGAAGGAGTCGACGAAAGATTTTAACCTGGATACAAGCACTTCTGCATACCAAAAGGGATCCTCAAAGAGTTGTCCTTTGGTGCTCACATAATTAATATTGAACTCCATCCTTGATAATATTAATTTTTTTTTGTTGTAATATATACCGAGCCAACCAACCAGAAGAGCGTTAAGTTGGTCGTGGTAGGACAGTTATGGACGTCGACCAAAACAACCTGCACCGCAAAAAAACCTGCCAATCGATCAGAGTTTCAACCACCTTCAAAACAATAAGAGACTGGCTCATCCACAAAGAGATGCAACACGTGATACAGCTTGCAGCTTCGGGAGATGTGCAAGATTCATTTCATGTTATCGCCCTGCCTTGAAGCAAGGACAACACAAGACACATAAATGTGAGGCCTGCGCAGTAATCTACACATTGGTGCAATGATACTGACCTCAATTCATCAGAGCGCTCATGAAAGTCGACTCAACATGTACAAGAAGAGAATGAGATAATGGAAGTCGACTCAACCGACTAGTGAATGGAAGTTGACAAGTAATATCCAGTCAAAGAGATAAATTGCGCACTCGTCCTTGATCGCTAGCACATAAATTTTCTTGGTAGCTTATTATTATATCGAGTCAACAAGTAGGAAAAAAAAAAAAAGTTTAATGTTGTCACATTTCAAAAGTCGAGTTTATGTTTAAATCATGGAGGGGGTTAAACGTGAGTCTTTGAAGGCAGGCGATCCCCTCCATCATTGTAAGGTAAGTCGGTCTTTAGCTGACGAGATCAGTCTCTCATTGACATCTGTCGATACCCAGTCGACGACATAAATCTAAGCCCTGTGCAAAGAATTGAAGAAACATAACTATATAACGACCTGACATAGACACAGAGCATATGCGCATGAAATGAGAATGATGAGCAAGAGAGCAGTGAGCACAAACTAGTTGAGAGATCATTCATGATGAGAAATAGTCAAAGGCATTCAAGAGAGACGTTTTACACACACAAAGTTCTTAAAGAAAAGATGACGACGAGAACACTGAAATGATTGATCCCTTGAGAACAAAAGTTGCAGAATAGTTTTTGGGTCATGACAACAAAATAATGATATGAGTTTCTGATGGCACAGACCCTCATCAATCCCCTATAATGAATCCTCTGAAAGAGACAACCTAATAGAGCACATGAGTAGTCTAGGTTTGAAGTGAGCAATCGACTTGGAAATAACAACAACTAGGGTGATTCTTGATGAGGAAGGTAAAACATGGAGATCGAGGAGACGGGGCCTGTAATATATAGTCACTTAGATATAGTAGATACTAATCACAATAAACCTTGTATATGTCTATCACCCTATCCAACTGGCAGATGTTGCAGCTGAGTTACCTATGTAGACCAGTATGCATGGGTGGTACATAATGAGGATACTTCTGTAGCATCAGAGACCCAGAACATTGGTGAACGCTTGCTCGGGATGATAAATGAATTGAGTGTGGAGGAGATGTTGGGAGGCCTCTTAGGCCATTTTAATAGTCATCATGCTTTAATACATAAGTAAATATAGGAATACATATGTAATAAGGATAAATATGTAAGTAAGTACAACAATGTAACATAAAGGATCTCAAGGAATGATTAGTTGGAGCGGGTACAACCGCTCCAACCATCTCTCATATGTATTTATACTCATGAATAATGAATAAATAGTGGATTGGTTTACCTTCCCAATTAATCTCTTCGTTCATGAGTATGTGTGTGTTATGCTTATAATGTAGTCTCTCTGTGAATGCCGTTGTAATCTATAATATTACAACAAACTCCAAGATCAAAGCACTACCTCTCAAAATAGACTGGGGAGTATGTCTTGCTAGAAATATAAAGTTGTTTGAAGACAAAGAGACACTTCCTCTCAAATGTGTTGTACATGCCATAAATATTTTAAATGCCTATCCACAGGTGTAGGAAAAAACTACCCCTCATAGGCAAGGTGAAGTGAAAATAAATAAAAATATTCCATGGGATTTTTTTGGTGGTGCTTCATAGGGGAATCCCTCTAAGGGAGGTTTAGGAGGCATACTACACCTATCTTCATATCATAATATTTCTTTTAAACTTGGAATCAGTTAAGAAACCATTAATTTTTGTGAAATGATGGCTTTAAAGCTAGTTCTAAAACTAGCACGAGAGTTTGGTGTAACCCAATTACAAATATTTGGAGATTGAATGAGGGTTATCAAATGGATGTGCAAAGAAATTGCCCTCAAGAATTTTACATTACAACCCTTGCATGATGAAGTTCACAATCTACTTACATCTTTCTCATATACATATTTGTATCATATTCACAAGGACATAAACAATATTGTAGACAAGCTCTCAAAAGGTGGAGTTGGGCTAGATTGAGGAACCTTGAATATTTTAGTAATCTAGAATGGACACTCTATAGAATATAATCATGAACCATGGACCTAAAATTCAATATTTTCATTGTTTTATCTAAGATTTTGTATAGTGATGGACTTTCACACTTTATTGGATGAATGGTTAATGTACTACTTTAAACGATTTTTTTTGTGGAGTCTACATATGTAACTGAATGTAAACAAACTTCAATATTTTTTGTGATGATGGATCAAACATAGGAATGTCATATAAAGGGAACAACAACACTTATGAATTCCACGAGCATCTAACTATGTCCAGTGGAAATTCCACCTAGCAATAGACACTACATTTTTAGAAATCTCAATAGTAGGGCACCCTCGAGCTAGGACTATGAACCAAGGCAAATGATACCTAAGAAAACTAAGGTCTCACTAGATATCACAAACAATGGCTAGGCCAAGGTACCAAAATCCAACAATAGTTCCAACCTATAAACTCTCATTCCCCATCACTCTGCACAACCCAAGGAAATGTACCCCCTTCTCTGCACCATAATCCCCCGGGTTGTCCCACTTCCCTTCTAGGGCTCCAACATAGGCTGGCTAGGAAGTGTTAGAAATTGTGGCTTCAAGAGCTCCAACTGCTATAATTTAGTCTCCAGGCACCCCATAGGCCTCACATCCAAGGAAACGAATCCCAAACAATTCTTCCTATAGGGCTCCATCCTTTCCCTAGGAAATCCAAGGAGAATTGTTCACCTAAATCCACCTAGGATTAATAGGGTTTCACATTGTAATAGGGTCACAGTGACACCTCCACTCACACCCCACAAGTAATGGTAAGAATGAAATATGAGAATGACGAGATTAATGAGTTTTCCACTAACCCAAGTTTAAATATGCATGTCAACCTTTTGACAAGTGGCAACCAAGGAACTCCTTCCCCACCACTTGGGAACTCGTCCCATTAATTGAAAAATTAGGATAAAATCATAACATAGGGACTTAGGACTCAATAATATATTATTATATTCCTTGTCTTAAGCTGCCTTGACTTAGCCCTTTTCTCGTTAAGTTCTATCCCCCTTTCCCTCTCGTGGAGTCCTAGCCCCCAATACTCTCTTATCTAACTTGGTCTGTAGCCATGATGTATTTTATTAATATATCAAGGTGTGATTACAATTTACAATACCATGTTCACCTACCTTTCGACATACAGGCTTTCTGACCTAATATCACATAGGCACTCTAACCCAAAAAGATATATACACAAACACTCTATCCCCAAAACCAAATTGGGTCACCAACCTATATAACATATGTACATTTACAACTTGCAAATCAACTTGGGGGCATTACATTCCCCTCCCCCTTATTTATGCTATGTCTTCAATGCATTATATACAAATTTACACTAAAAATCTTCAAATAGCTTCAAAAAGTTGTGGGTACTCTTCTTGCATGACATCCTTATGCTTGCATGCAACATATTTAGGACCATAGCAGGTCCATTAGACCTTTACCAGTCTGATGGCTCGATTTCAGAGCACCTTGACCTTCCTGTCCAATATGACCATTGGCTAGACCCAAAATTCTCCCTCATACTCCACCTGGATCACAACCTAATCAATTACATGGTTAACATTAAGCACATACTTCTTAAACAAAGACACACAAAACTATGTATGCACATGAATGCAAATAGTGCAAGCATGTATGCAACGAGACCAATCCTCTTTAGGATTTCAAATGGTACATAATATCTTTTTGCTAGTTTTGGGAACTTCCCAATTTCATTGAACTCGTTTTAGCTTTCACTTTTAAGAATACATGCTTGCCCACTTTGAATTCTCTATGTGTTCTACCTTTGTCCGCATAACTTTTCTTCCGGTCTTGTGCAACCCTTGAATTCTGTTTGATTTTCACCATCAAATCTTCCATTTCCTTGAGCAACTCTAGCCTAATGGTGGCTCTATCAATTGGGTTGTCCCAACTCACAAGTGTCTTACACCTTCTGCCATACATTGCTTCAAATGGGCTCATCTTCAAAGATGCATGATACCCATTATTATAAGCGAATCCAACTAAATGAAGATAATCATCCCATTTTTATGGATTTTACATCACATACATCCTTAGCATACCCTCAATCACTTGATTGACCCTCTCAGTCTACCCATCTAACTCTAGGTGATATGTTGTGCTAAAATTTAAATTTTTCCCAAATCATTTAAATAATCCCTTTTAGAAATTTGATATGAACTTGGGATCTTTGTCAGAAACAATTGCCTTAGGCACACCATGTAGCCTGGAAATTCCCCTCATGTAAATCTTTGCAATATTGGCTTCCATGTGAGTTAGCTTCACTAGAATAAAATGGGCATCCTTAGTTAATTTATCCACCACTACCATGATTGAATCATGCTACCTTACAGTCGTGGGAAGTTTAGTAATGAAATCAATTGTAACAACTTCCCATTTCCTCTTAGGAATGGGCAATGACTATTGAAATTCCACTAGATGTCTATGCTCAATATTTACCTTTTGGCATTCTAAACATTTGACTATATAATTAACCACCTCTTTCTTCATTCATGGCCAATAGTATTGAGCCTTTACAACTATAATTGTTTTCTGATATCTTGGATGCCCAACATAAGACACATTATGAATTTCTCTCAGCACTACATTTTTCATCTCTTAATATTTTAGCACATATACCTTGCCCTAAACATGAGGACTCCATCCTCTTTGAACTCATAATCTTTATATCTTGGCTGTAAATTACCTTTTTGTAATAATTCATTTACTTGCAAATAGTGCTGATCTGAATTTGCAACTTTCAAAATTTCGTCTTTTAAATTAGAACTATACATGCTAATGGTTGTAGCAAGCATCTCATGCACTCTCCTGCTGAGTGCATCAACCACTTTATTTTCCTTTCCTTTAATATGATTTATATTGAAGTCATATTCACTGAGGAATTCCAACCATCTAACTTGTCTAGCATTCAATGTTGGCTATCCAAACAAATTTTTTAGACCACTATGGTTTGTCCTCAAATTAAATCTTTTTCCCATGAGATAATGCCTCCACATATTTAAGGCATGAAATATGGCTGCCAACTCTAATTCATGTGTGGCATAGTTCCTCTCATGTTCTTTCAACTTCCTTGACTCATAACACACCACATTCCCATTTTGTGTAAGGACTCCACCAAGCCCTTCCTTGCATGCATCAATGAACACAATGAAATTCTCCTCTCGATCAACAATCTTTAAAATTGGTTCACTTATCAGTAAATTCTTCGAGTGTTGAAAGATTTCTTCACATTTAGAATTCCATTCAAAATTCACACCCTTCTTTTGCAAAGAAGTGATTGGGTGTGCAATCTTTGAAGAGCCTTCAATAAATCTTCTATATTAACCTACAAGTCCCATGAATGATCTGACCTCTGTATCATTCTTTGGTGTTGACCATCCACTAATGGCTTCTATATTCTCAAGATCAACTCCTATCCCTTGATTTTAAATAATATGGCCCGAATAATGAATCTTCCTTTGATAAAATGAAAACTTGCTCAACTTGGCATAGAGGCGATGCTCCCTTAATACTTGTAACACCATCCTTAAGTGTTTCTCATGCTCCTCCTCTATCTTTGAGTAGAAGAGTGTACCATCCAAGAAAACAATTACAAATTTTTCCATATATTCTCTGAACACTCCATTCACCAGACACATAAAGACAACTGGTACGTTTGATAACCTAAATGGCACCACCACAAACTCATAATTTCCATATCTTGTCCTAAATGTTGTCTTGTTGAAATGTTCTTCTTTAATTCTCACTCGATGATAGCATGACCTCAAGTCAATCTTAGAAAATATTCTTGCACCTTTCAGTTGATCAAATAGATCATCAATCCTTGGCAAAGGATATTTGTTCTTTATGGTAACCTTATTTAGCTGCCTGAAATCAATGCACAACCTTAAGGTACCATCCTTATTCTTCACAAAGAGCATTGGGCCACCCCAAGGTGAGACAATGGGGTGTATACACCCCTTCTTCAAAAGTTATTCAAATTGCATCTGTAAATCCTTCAGATCTAGTGTGCTCATCCTATAAGGAGCCTTAGACACCGGGGCAGTTCCAGGCACTGAATCAATAGAGAAATCGATATCTCTCTTTGGTGGAAACCTTAGTATCCCCCCAAATACATCCTCACAATATTTCAAGATTGGATGGTCTTCAATACTTGGCATTTTATCTTTAGTTTCCTCTTCCATATGGGATGCATAAATATGGAACCCTTTTCTGAAACTCTTTTTCAACTGCATGGCTGAAATTTCTCTGATGGATGTAGGCCTTGGAATCCCATGGAATTTCCTTTGCTTCCCTTCCTCATCAAGATAAGTGAATGCCTTGTTGTAGCAATCTAGGACAACATGATGTTTATCCAACCAATCCATACTAATCAAGCAGTCATATGAACCCAAAGGTATGATATTCAAATCTACCTTTGTGCTAACTCCATTAATGTCTGTTGGACAATCCTCAAGTAGTTCATTGATCATTCTCTTGGCTCCACTAACTAGTTGGACCAACCAAGATTTTCCAATATTGCTTCTTTTCAAATGAAACCTCTCAACTAGATTAAGATATATGTAACTATGACTAGATTTAGAATAAATTAAAATGGCTATATGTTGATTATTGATCTTACCTTCCTCCTCAATCATGTGAGATTGATGGTCTTCTTGCATGTTGTCCAAGGGTGCATAAATCCTTGGCATGCTTCTGCCCATTTCTTCAACTATATCAGCCTCTTGTGTCTCCTTTGCATCCCAAACATTTTATGGGTTGATGTCTTAGACTTTTCCCCAATGACTCTGCCATCTTGGGCTCATTTTGTGTTGGTTGTCCTTGAGAACTATTTCTGAAAAATGGTGGCTTATACCCTTTCTTTCTTTTCTCCATATTACCTTTCTTCTTGTCATCCCAAGCCATTTGAAAAGTTGGCCTTCCTTTTCTCTGCTCATAAAGATAGTTTTCTTCTCTTATGGTTTCTTCTAGTGTCTTGGGCTCATCAAACTGCATCTTATCACTGTAGAAAGAAGGTATTCCAATCTAATGTCCCTAATCTGAACCCTTTGTAATTGTACATATAGGATGGTGAGATGTTGATACCAATTGTAAAAGTAAATGTACATATAGGTTGGTGAGCCATTGGCACCAAGTTTTGGTTTTGTGTGCACCTGAGTAGTGCGCGAGAATGGTTATCAATGAAAGGGTGCACACATTTCACAGTGTTGCACACACATGGGTAAGTGCGCACATTTCACAGTGTTGTGTGCACTTGAGTAAGTGCATGAGAATCACCTGGAAGTGCGCATCGAGATGATATATATATATATATATATATATATATATATATATATATATAGGTTAGAGAGCCTGTGTGGTTATAAGGTTGGTGAGCTGGGATGCAAAAAGGCTAGTGCGCCTATCCATGTAAATGTAATCAAACTCATTAATAATGTCACACCGTTGTGAACAGATAGATCAGATGAAAAGATACAGGGGGCCAACTTCACTAGGAAAAGGGAAAAGTGGGGGAACTTAAGTCTTAAGGAATATTTTATTAATATTTCCGAAAATATGTATGTTATGGATAATTATTTTAATCTAATTTATCGAGGAAAGGGAACAAGTCACCAAGTGGCTTAAGATACTTCTGAAGGTGACACGTGTTGAGTTTAAGGCATGCAATATATATTGTTGGCCTTAGTGTATTTTCGGGGTGGGGGAACTCATTTCTTTGGGGAAGTCATTCATTTATCATAGGCAGAAGGGGGTCAGACTATCTGGAAAATCTATTTGTTACCTTATCTGCAGGGAGAAGCTTATGACGGGTTTTTATATATTGTAACCAGATTTATTGTCGAAGAGGCGGGTTGGCAGGACCGTGAGCACTCTCTCTAGGTGAGATATTTATTGTCGAAGAGGCGAGTTGTTAGGCCTGTGAGAAATCTCTCTAGGTGAGATATTTTCTATCGAAGAGGTGGGTTGTCAGGGCCGTGATAATTCTCTCCAGGTGAGAGTTTTGTTGGGAATTGTTCCCTGGTGCGCTGATCATTAATTGTAAGGATTATAGACTTTTGTCCAACATGTTGCTGGAACCCTGGAAGGGAAGTGGGGTAGCTGAGGGACCATTGAGCAGGGAAAGGGCACACTTCCTTGGGTGTGACAGGTGCATGGGGAATGAGAGAACGTAGACTAGTTGCAACAGTGACACCTTGGACTGAGCAATTATGTTGAGTATCATACCTTAGCCTAGCATTAGGAACCCTTTTTCTCAAGTGGAGTTAAGCCCCATCTTGGGGGAAACCTGTTGCTAAAAGATTACGAGCAACAGAGTCTATGGTTGTGAGGAACATCTGAGTTCTGGACGTAGTTGGTGACTTTTCATAAAAGACAAGTGTCTTTATGTGCTTGTCTCATTTACTCTGTGCTTTACTGTGTGCTTAATTAATTATGATTCTTATGGGTTAAATCCTTGTATGTTGTTGTATATAAGTAATTGTTGTTATTTTGTATTATGCTGCTTGTACATGTAATTGTGGTGCTGATAGCCAATAATTGTAATCATGCATGAGTATGGAAATTGTTGATAGTATTTCCTGTTAAGTTAACCTTATGATATTGGTCATGAGTCTCCGAGGCAAGGTTTGAATGGCCATGTGTGCATAACATTAGCCTAAGTGCACAAGAGGTCGGAATTTATTTGTGCGTGCAAATAAATAGACCCCGCACACAAGGAGAACATATTTGATGTGTGACGCCAGAATGGTTGCATGCATAGTAGTGCCGTGTGTTCAGTATGCTTGTGCATAGTTGTTTTGTGTTACTTTCATTGTTATAAGTTGTGTGACACAACATAGCTTGAGGATGAATGCGTTACTTCAAGTGATACTGCAGAGACTAGTGTTTAGAGTAGAATCCACACAATGTATTTTAATGATAACATTGTTCAGTAGTAAGTTGGATGATGTTATAGATTGGTATCATGAGTAGTTTGGTAATGAGGATGTTACAATATGTTTGGTTTCAGAGCGTCAGAAGTTGAGATTGTGTGATGTGGCCCAACCTGGGTGGCTGGGGACGTGATAGTTTGGTATCAGAGTTATTGGTTCAACACTGGACCTGTATGGGAAAGAGGCCAACAAGAAGCATCTATTGATGGGCGAAAATGACCGGCTGTCAACTTGAAGAATAGATCCGGTCCGGGGTTGTCTAAATAACCCAAGCCATTTGGTGTAACCTATTCTGACGGGTTTAATGGCTCTGTTAGCCAATCTAAGAATCCTAAAAGAAACGAATAAAAGAGAGAAATAACTAACTAATTACTAAACACTATATATATATGTACATATGTTCTAATGTAACTGTAGTAGTTGTATTTAAGTAGAAGATATACAAGTCTCGTTTATTTACATGATTTACAAGCTGCAAGTTTTAATTGAAACTTACGAAAATTGATGTGAAAAATGATTGCTTCTAGGAAGCAGATAAAGAAAGCACATAAAAATATTTATTGTTTTTCTTTTATAAATTTAAAGAATCTTGCAAAAAAAGTTAATGAAACATGAACATGTGGATAGTCAAAGCTGAACCATACATTCTAGTTTCAATGATATGTAAATGACATAAAAATACAAAGAAGCTATCTTGTCAGTGAATTAGTGAGGTGTATCCAAGAATCTGCATGAGTGGTGAACATCCAACTACCATGTCCAAGAGAGAAATCTGCAATGAACCTTATGACTGTTCTAAATAAATTTAGAACATGCATTGACAGCTTAGGTTTTAATCACAGAAAATGAAACACAAACATAAATCTGTGATCTCATAAGTATACATGATTACAACAAGATAAATCTGGAAGCAATCTATGCATTTTATCATTCAATTTAAAACTCAAAGATAAATCTCATTATTTAAATCGAAGATATAATCACAACATTTGTATTTTGATGAAACAAATGATAGATGGTATTTATAATATAAACCTCCTACACATCACAGATCATTTAATCTAAAGATATCAGACCTACACATGTAACAGGATTAAAAAACCATAAATAACAACATTATAAACAAAAGGCTAAAGCCAAAATGCATATATGTCGTTCTATTAAGTTTTGGAATTACTTGTCCATTTTGTCGTCCTGGAAGAAATGTTTTGGATAATAGACTTTAAAGATTGGAAAAATTAATACATAAATGATAATAATTAACCATGTATTGATAAAAAAGACTAAAGCTATTTAAATCAATGCATAATAAATTATTCAAAGAATATGAATATATTATAATGAAAATA
>ML799482.1:50192-77075 GCA_009831015.1 Picea engelmannii | reverse complement strand
AAATTAATAACCTAAAAATTGTGAATAAAACAAAATCTAGAAAAATAAAAAATGAATTTAAACTAACTATAACTTATAAACAAACATTGTTTATAATTTGCTTTCAAATATGATCTTAAAATTCTAGAAGCTTCAAGTTAATGGATAAGAGAAAAATATTAATTTTTGTTTTTTACAAATGATAGATAATTCTTTTATTATTATTATTTTGAAATGAGATGCAAAATGAAAAAATAATTTAATTAATTAATATCAGCAAATGATTTTATGAAAATGAGAAACCAACCAAGATATTATTTGATGAAGTATTGAACACATTATTCAAAATAATCAAACTTGCTAATGAGCAAAAGAATGAACACATAATCATAATTTAAACGAAAGTAAACATTTGATAAAAATTAACGTTTTTGTTTAAATTGAGATTTTTATGCTCGTTTCTAACTTTTGACATATACTCTTGTAATGAATATATCATACTATAGTGAATGTTTTAAGTTTGTCTCAAAGCAAGCCAATGCATGGAACTATTTGAAAAGGTTGATTCTGTAGCTCATTTTAATTATCAAGATTCTAATAGGGGCCCTTTAAATTTTGTAAAAATATAGGGAGAGTTGTTGGGGCCCAACAACATTGGAGCTCCAGTTTCAACATTGAGCCTGCATGGGTTGAGTTTTACTTAAGGAAAAATTCAGACTGGGTGCGACACTAGAACTACGCAATAAACAATGGTGCATGAGTGTGCACACTAAAAGTTTGGGTCTGCGCAGGGAAAATTTGTGGTGCATGCACAATACTAATACACAATGTACATGTTAAATATTGACATCGTGCATTGGCGTGTGTTGAATACTAGTGCATGCATGGGCTTCAGAATGAAGAATTTTGACAAAATGGTGTTTCATGAAGTTGTCTCATGAATTCCCCTAACAAATCTTGTTGCTTGCACATTTGGCAGAAATATCAACGATTAAAGCAGGACAAAATCAACGCTAAAGGTAAAAAATCATGGAATATGCGCAAAGGACTTACAACCATGATGATGAATTTGGGGATTTGTATGTCGGTTTGGGTGCTGATGGTACAAAATCTAAGGAGAAACACATTAACTTGGTAGAAACCATAAAAGGATTGAAAAAATATGTCCAAAGCTATAAAGATGACAATGAAAGGCTTATGAAATCCAAGGAGTAGCAAGATGACTTCAATGTCATGTTGATGCAAAGCTTAAGGACATAATAGAAAAGAAAATGGATAAGGAGACAGAGACAAGTAGGTCAATATGTCACAGGTCTTATGATGAGAAAATAAGAGAAGCAAGAAGTGTTGGTAGGCATTGACCTCACTCACCAAAGTATTCTTTTAGGAAAGTGCATAGTAACTCAAGTCCATCTCCTGTCAGAAAGCATAGGAGAAGGACTGGGGTGGATGAGCTACAGGGAGAAATGAATAGAATCAAGCATCCCACCTTTGAAGGTGAGCACAAGAAGGATGAAGATGTGGAGACTTGGTTGTTGGGTATGAGGAAGAACTTCCAGCTGCATAATTATTCTGCGCATGAAGAAGGGATAATTTCTATCTATCAGCTAAAAGGAAAAGCATGAATGTGGTGGGATTAGTTCGTGCAAGTGTAACACATTGATGAGAAGCAGGTTACTTGGATGGAGTTGAAGAGGTATTTCCAAAATAAATACTTAACCAAGAGGTGCTATGACAAGAAAATGAAGGAGTTCTTTGAACTCAAGCTTGGGAGTATGACAATAGATGAGTATGAAAGAATATTCTTAGAACTGTTGAATTATGTCGCATTCATCAAGGATGAGCAAGTTAAAATTCAGAGGTACCTGGGTGGGTTGCCCTCATTTATCAGTGACAAGATACATTACAATTACCCCAAGACATTGGATGAAACCATAATGCGTTCTAAATGTATTTATGATCAACAAAGGGGAATACCGACTTTCCAAAAGGCTTTGGAAGGCAAGATGAAAAGCAAGGTGGAACATAAGAAGAAGGGGAATAAGCCACCCTTTTTTAGAAATATTGCGCAAGGACAACCAACTCCCAAGGAGTCCAGAATGATAGAGATGGTGGAGCAAAAGACAAGGAAACAATCAATTCAATGTTGGAGTTGTGGTAGAGAGCATATGCATAGAGATTGCCCTCAAAGAGGTGATAAAGTGAGGACTGCGTACAATGTACATCAAGCTGCAAAAATTTGGGACATGGGTAGAAATGCACCAAGGATCTACGTAGCCATGTGTTGTTACTAGAGATTTCTCTTGGCTATAAAAGAGAAATTTCTAGCACATTTTCAATCAACTTCTGACTGGGAAGTTGACCCTTCCAGCTAAAGGGGGAGCCCTCTTATTATTGTAAAATATGGGTTGCTCAATCTCACCAAGCAACACTTGAACATAAAAGCACAGTGGCTAGATTTAAGATAATAAAATGAAGGTTAAACAATGCATAAGAAATAAGACAACAAATCGAATAAATTGTTGTAAACATCTAGGATCAATAGCCTAAATCTATTAGGCATGGAGTCTCATTTGTCAGATCACAAAAGCTAGTTCATGAAAGATAGAAGAAGGGAAGAAAAACACTGAAATATCATACTTTGCAGAGGGCAAAAAGCAATCTCTACAAACTTGAAATGAAGAATAATTAATTTGCTGGGCATTATCGATGATGAATCCAAAAAATCAAAAGTGATAGCATGTAAAACAAAATATAGGCTTAAGATTATTTTTATATGAAAAGAAAGACACAACTCCTCTCTCATTCATAAGGTTTAACAATAAAAACTGAGGTACAGTCAAAGCTCACAACATATATATGTAAATCTGAGATCTTAAAGCCTCCTTTAGAACTGAACAATGGATGTTGTACCAATTTGTTACACCTTTAACCCTAACAACAATCTTACAACAAAAGAAAAATTAACAGTGATGGCATAATAAGAAGCTTAAAATAGAAAGATGAAAGAAGGACAAGGCTCTAAGTAAAATGAGCAATGAATCCAATGAATTAATGCTTGTTGTCTGAGAGTATTTACAACATTCACACAAGATTTTACAAAGAATGCAGCCTCACTACCAAAAGTATTCTTAATATGCCCCCCGCCTAGCTCAGTCTTCAACTGCTCATTTTATTTCCCTCCAATGCTGAATGACTGCCTCTATTCCTGGAAATAATTGCTCAATCGATGCCTTGAAATCTACCTTGAAATCTCGAACAAATTTTCCAAATAGGATTATAGTTGAAGAGGATTTGGATCTCTCGACACCTTTGATTGATTTGTTTTCCTCATCTGTAATTCATTTTATCTCCAATCTCTGCAAAAATGTTATTAAAAATATATTAAAAATCAAAGCAAAAACCCAATAATAGAAGTGATTAAAATTACCTTTTCAAAGAAAATAAAAATGAATCATAGATCTAAACTATGAAAATAAAACATTTTCCAGTTGCTGCATCATTGAAAAATGAATAATCTGGAATGAGATGCCAACAAATTTTTTTTTTGACAGTCAAACATTTGTTAAAAATTGACACGAGAAACTCAAATTGTTTCAAATTCGTAGCCTATTTTCTGATAATTGTTTGGAGAATTTTTCTTGCAAATTTGTTGAAACAAACATTCCCATGTCATTCTCCTCGATCTCATCTTTCCAACGAGGTATCATAGGTCTTATTTCGTGCCATGTATCTCGAGATATGACCTCTCGAAGTCAAGGTCCTGAAACTACTCTAGTGCAGAATGGTGAACGATTGCAGAATGGTGAACGATTGGTGCATTTTGGATAATTTTAAAAAGTTCAAAATTTAAAAATCCCACATGTTTGGGATGAAATAAAAGTTTATATACAAAAATGTGCATGACATATATGTGTGAACGTGGAGTGAGGAGGCAACACTAAATTAAGTTTTATTAAAATTAAAATATAAAATGTTTTAAAATATTTTAAACATTAAGTTAATGTGACTTGTATGTATAGTTTAGTTTTAGGTGGGATATAGATGTAAGGTGTAGTGAGTAGGTCTTAATTGGGTGGGGTGTAGGTACGTGTCATTTAGGTTTTGGTATTAGGTGTAAGGTGGGATGGGTAGGAAAGTATGTAGAGTTAGGATAGTGGGTGGGTAGAATAGGTTAGTTTGGTAGGGTTTCGGGGCTCCGGAGGAAAAGGGAGGTGTAAGGTGGCGGTGGGTAGGAAAGAAAGTAGAATTAGGATAGTGGGTGGGTAGAATAGGTTAGTATGGTAGGGATTTGGGGCTAAGCAGGAAAAGGGAAATGGGATTTGAGAAAATCCTCGTAGTCCTGAAGCCCAAAGAAACAAGACTGCGTGGTAGCGCAGTCCCTGCCAAGGAGGTTAGAAAGAAAATTGTGGAAAATGGGGTCGAATTGTAAATGAAAAGAAGTATTCGGTGCAAAATGTATATCACAGAAATGTTGTGTGCAACATGTATATAATGGAAGATGGGGCAAAAGTAAATGAGGGTTGCACCATCTAGTTTTTGAAAGTATATAGCAAACCTATTTTTTTTTTAAAGTATATAAGAAAGTAAAAAAATTGTTTACAGTGCAAGAATAAATTTGGAAAGTTAAATGCATTTTCCATATGGACTAGTGAAAGATAAAAATATATGATGACATAAAATTAATAGGAGATAAGAAATATAAAAAATTTAAATGCATTTGTGAACATGGGGTATAAGTAAATGACGGTTGCATTGTTGAGCACCATTTATTTTGAAATATATATAAAAAGAAAAGTCTGTAACATATAAAAGAGTAAATGCATTTGCAATACAGACTGGTGAAGGATAAGAATAAAACTCTGTAACATATTAAAAATTAAATGCATTTGTCATACCGAGTGGTGAAAGATAAGAATAGAGTCTGTAACATATAAAAATTTAAATGCATTTTTATTTGAAATCTGTCAAAAAATAAAAGTTTGTTACATACTGTTGGAAATTTTGAAATATACAAAAAAATTAAAGTCTGTTACATATAAACCGGAATTTCAATGCGTTTGTCATGTAGACTGGGATTGGGGCTCCCGCGGACCATTAGAGAAATATGTACAAGAAACAGGACTGTGGAAAGAAGATAGAGTGCAATAGCTGCAAAAGAAAATAAATAGAAAGGTATAAGTGTTTGCCTATACATCTCTATTTAAGAAACTAGAATAATTGGGTTGATAAACAAAGAAAGATGCGATGAGTAAACTTACAGTGAGGGTACATCTTTGTCTATTTGCTTGCGGCTGCCATTTCATTGATGTCGCCGATGACTGTGGTTTCAAGGATGTCCTCCACGACTGCTAGAATGCTGGCAACTGCATGTTGCCTTTTGTTAGCAGCCTGTTTCAATTGCCTTTCGAGCCATTCTTCAATGTAGCCTCTCATCGGGGTGACGTTGATCTCATTTCATATTTTTATGTTGAAAAGATCGTTTTCTAATTCCCGGAAGTCGATAGAAATATTAGAGAGAGCCTGATGAATTTCCTCATTCTGTATTGCATATTTGACTAGCCAGTCGTGGACGTGAGCTTGATCAAATTGAAGGATGTTGTAAAACTTTTGCAGAGATAAGGTCTTAAACATAGCAACTTGTTTATCGAACTCTTGCCTGGTTAAGGGAAAGGAGTTTGCGATTAAGTGGGGGTCTTGGAAGTCGTAGGTTTTCCCGGCTAAGTCTATATTTGACAGCTTTGTGAATAATATATCTTTCTTCGATATGGCTTGTTCACATGACTGAACAATGAGATGCAGGTTCTTTAATTTTTCTTTACAACATGCATTCAATTGCCCGATGCGGTTTTTTGATGGAAGATCTTCTTCTCTTCTTTTTGTTTATGTCATATTGTTGAGAATCTTGCCAAAATGGATGACTGTTTTTAAAAAGAATTTTTCTTCATCTTTTAATTCGGCCTGCAAAAGCTCGAGCAAGCTATGTACCCTGGTTCCAAGGGAAGTGATGGTTTGTGATATTTTCCAGGCCTCGGTAACCAATTCCACTCTTTTTTTGATATTGTTCTCCACATATCCTTTACAGGATGCGAGCAGGGTGGATGATGCTTTTACATTGGGTGCAGGGGTGCCAGGCATGGCTATTGCCATAGGATCGACAAGCAATGGCATAGGAATACAAGCGTCTTCCAATTCCTTGATTCGGTCCTTCAGTCTGGCATTCTCGGTCTCGATGCCTCCAATGGAATCATGAAGTGCTTCTCTGGTTGCGGTGTGAAGTTGACAGATTTGGGATGACTGCATGTTGGCAATGTCAACCTCTGAACGAGATTTTCCTTTCTTATTTTTAACATTTTTTTTCTGAATTATCAATTTTTTGTTCCGGCTACCAAAAACAACGCTCTGGAACACGAAGGATTCATCTTCGTCAAAATTTTTGGTGACAGATATGTCCATTGGATGGCTATGGTGGATGGCGTCTTCGGGCTGATCAAGGAAGCAGATCATGGTATCTAGATCAGTGTCAAGTTCCATGTTCTCACTCTGAATTTTTGGTTCTTCCGCCTGCCCAATATTTTTTTTCTCTTCTTCTCTACTGGAAGCTTATGAGGACTATCAATTTTAGAGTGAGGAGGGTCATTATCTCCTCCTCCGTTTGAAGAACTCTAGGTTTCTTTGTTGCTATGATGGGCCATTGGAGCGATGCTCCGAGATGTAGTACTTTTTGGAGTGGTATTTGCGGATTGAACACTCTTGTCATTGGGGCCTTTCCCCCGTTGTGTGTACAATTTAGTGCAGCTTTGCATTGTCTGCACCTCGTCGGCATCAGAGGCAGGACCATTGTCACCACTGTTTCTGTTTTTGGGCAGGTGTTTATTTACAAAACAATTGCCAAGGCCAAGTGTTTGTAAATGTTGTCTAAAAATATTATAGGGGTCAAATCCTCTTATGTCTTCAACATATCTCAAGTTGGAGATGCTAGAATGTGTTGCGAAATCGTCAATTTTGTTGACGTTTTTCAACATGAACTCCCCTATTTTCCAAGGCAGAGGAATGAATTGTTTTTTTTTCTTCCTTTGGAACAGATGGAGCCAATAGTTGTATTGACGTGCTACTTCTGCAACAAAAATTCTGTCCGTAATGTGAAATGGAAGGAGAGCAGGTTGTTATGTGGAGCCAAAAATTCTTATGATAGTGTAATTATCCAAATGTTCGAGTGCCCCCTTCTTGTCCAAAAATCTAGTTTCCTGTTCAGGTATCCGGGGAGCATCTTCTCCTAACAAAAAAACTTTGAAAACAGAGAGGAAGCCATTAAAAACCTCATAAAAACAGTGGGAAGCCTTGTGCTTCCACAAGGCCTGGTGCCAGAACGTTATTGGGTGGATTTTACAATTGACATTCTTGGACAGAGACAGTTGCGGAAACCAGCAGGAATGTACTATTGCAAAAACTAAATAGGATGACATATAAAATTTCTTTTCCCTTTTGTAGCTTGACAATTGGGAAGATATTTCATGGGAAATTAACCTGCCCCAATAAAAAATGGCTTGTTCATTGACTGTGAAATACAAAATATAAAGAGCCATGTGGGAAACAATAGCTGTGGACTCCTGTCCCATTATTCTTGTAAACAACCAGGCAATTTTGCGAAATGGATTTCTAAATGAACTAACCTGCATGCTTGTAATATCTTCAGGAACTAGATTCGGGTTTTCCAGAAAAAGAGGCAAGAGGTCCAATCCGTTATTATGCTTTGCTAGGAACTGTTTGCAATATTCTCCTCTGAATGTCAATGTTGGCTCTGAAAATTTCAGCATCTGGCGAAAGACCTGAGGTGACAAAGAAACATAAGAGCGGTCCTGCAGTGGAATAATTATTTTGTCCACAATAAATTTATCAGCGCACCAAGAGACCGGGTCCTTACAGTCAAAAACCTCAGGGACACAACCTGCATGAGCAATCCCGGAGGTCCAAATTACTTGGTTCTCTGCGGCAGAGGTTGAGTAATAAGAAAATTCTCTGGACCAGTGGAAGTTCTGGTCCTCGCGCACGAAGATGTTCACTATATCTCCACAGAACTGCTCTCGAGCTGATGCCATAGGTTTATGAGAAGGTTTATTTGTTGCAGACGATGGTTTAAATGAACAGTTAGACCCGATAATGTAACTTTTCGGTAAATCTTGGTTAAATTCTTATGAATGGGAAAGCTCCTCGAGCCTTTTGCTAATTAATGACAATCTGTAATGGTTGTGCATGATGAACTGTTAGCAGTAAAGTTTATTTATTGCATATTTAGAAATGCGAAGGTGGTGGGTAGGACAAAGAGCAATTAAGGAATGGAGGTTTCGTGAACGTGCGAAAGCCACGCTGTGTGAACATGATTTCATGATTTTGAAATGAACACTCGGAAGGGATAATATAATCCCCCCACAAATTTTGGTTTAATGCGCATCAATACGAGATGTCCTTGAGCCTTTCGCCCATCAATGAAAATCTATACGGTTTTTGCATGATGACCTGTTAGAATTAAATGCCAGTAATTCCATATTTAGAAACAAGATATATATATATATATATATATATATAAAACTTTTTATTTTCTTTTATTATAGACAAGTGCGAAGGTGACAGAGATGATAGAGAGCAAGGAAAGAATGGCAAGCTCTGAAAAGCGGTTAGACGGGATTCAAAAAAGGGTTACGGGGATTGTCAGGACAACTGAGTGTTGCACGGTCAATTTTCATGTTGCGGAATTTTTGAGTGCAAAATGTGTAAAACAGAAGAGATCACAATGGGACAGTTCAGCGGCCGGTTTGTATATTTGCGGAATTTCGGCAAAGTGGCTAAGTATGGAATAGGGAAATTGCTAATTGCATGCGTAGCAATAAGATCGCAAAGGGGCACGGGCACATGAAACAATGACTACGAACTGAATATTTCTTCAACTTGCCAAACCGATGATCCGCTAAAGAAATTTGAACAAATGGCGAAGTATGGAAAGTGGACAGACGAGCTTCAAAATCAGGTGACAATAGTTCCACTAAATATGCGAGGACCCCACGGTTAAATTGTATTTCTCGGAAGTTTTCAGTGCAAAAATGTGCACCATAGAAGTGGGCATGATAGGTGGACCGTAATACAAAAGAGGGTATGATCTAAGAACGGTTGCAAATTTGTATATCGCGGAAGTGACGGTACTATTTGTAGGCCATGGAACAACATAAGTCCATTGTAGAGACCGGCTAGCGGGAATTCACGGTTGGAGAAGTTTCTGGGTATGGAATGGGGAAGCGTTCGATCGGTGTCACGATAAAAGAGCACGAGTGTAGCTGTGAACCTGCAAGACCGCCCACACGCTGAGCAATGTCGACCTGACCAACACGCAAGCTCGACTGTCAATTTGTATATTGCAGAACTCTGGGTGCCAGTTGCAGGATAGGGAACAATAGAGGATCAATTTAAAGAAAGGGGAAGCGGTTGTTGGAAACACGTGAATCCACGAAGCTGAGGAGCAAGGCATTTTCAGGAGAAAAACGATTAAGTAACCAGGAAGAGAAACTAGACAGAATAAAAGAGTGGGAAAATAGAAAGGCAGAAGGCATTTTTCGTAAGCGCGAATTGGTTTCAAAGAAGCCCCATTGTTGCAAAACCATGATGTTCTACTAATTGTCAGCAAATGCGTTGTTTAAGATTAGATTTTATTGCAACGTCTGCGTGTAACTATGTTCTTGATACATTCTTCCATGACTATAACATATTAACTTAACTACTAAACTTCATTTTCTACTAATTGTTAGCAAATGCTTTGTTGGAGATTATATTTTATTGGAATGTGTGAGTGTAATTGCGTTCTTCATACACTCTTCCATGAGTGAAACATATTAATTCAAGTATTAAACTTCTTGCATTATGGACTGTTAGCATTAAAACTTAATAATTGCATGTCTAGAAACAAGAATAACGATTTTGCTGCAACATTGTACATTGGTATTGCTATGTTCTATCTGCATTACAAATAGAATTGAACGTTGGTTTTCCATTTTTTGTTTGCATAAAAAACTATGGATTCACACAGTACATTGGCATATAATTGTTACATGTTCCATCTTAGAGAAGATAAGCTAAGTAAACACAATATCGAAGAGGTACGAGAGCACTGAACCATGCCAATTAGAACATGCGTTAAACCCAAAAAAGAGGCAACAACGAAGAGTCGAAGGAAAATCTTTTTTAATAGAAAATGCATTTAAAAAAATATGAAAAACACCGAGTATTGTACATCTATCCTTAGAAATTGGACCCAGTCCTCTGGGCCAAAACATTGAAGGTATCTGCGACAAACATAGGCATGGGATCCGCAACATGCAAGATCTTTGTAGTTTTCTCCTCGATGAATCATCCTGTGCTGAAATTGATATTTTTCACAAGCTTCCCCTGAGGAAGAAGACGAAAATGGTTGTAGGGCAAGTGGAATAGCCGATAGCTGAAACCGCCTCTGCATAGTCCAAAAAAATTTAGTAGCACAACTTGCACGTGCAATTCTAGAGGCCCAAATTAGTCCATTCTGGGCAAAAGGAGATGACTAGTAGGAAAATGCCTTGCATCAGCGAGAGTTTTGGACCTGATTCTCGAAGATGTTAATCAATATTTTTTTGGCTTGAAATATATCTCTGGGAGCATCAACATATCATTGCTTTACAGTGAAACTCTTCCGCCCAGAATAGACTAATTTGGAACTCTGGAATTCCTACTTTCGCGCTGCAAAGTGGCTGTTGCATTCACCGTCGATTTCTTTTATGAAACTCCTTTTGGTGTTGTCATCACCGCCATCACCGAACCAAGAAGTTTCATTCATTATGGTTGATTTCAATTTGGGCACATGAGTGGGAAGATTCTCTGCATTGCCATCATCCATTGACGTATCATCGTCCATCAGATCATCTTCTTCTGGCTCATAATTCATGGCATCAACTTCTGCGACAACCATGAATGGAAGTGGGTAGGTTCTTTGAACAACCAGAGTTGCCATGGAATTTTTTGGCTTGAAATATATCTCTCGGTGTACCAAGGGACCATCTCCTTGTTTTCTCCTAGGCGGAGGGAGATGAATAGTAAGAATATGCTCTGAAATAGTGGAACCTCTGGCCATTATGCCCCAATGTGTTTACTGTGTGTGGAGAGAACTGCTGCCAGAAGTTATTAAGATTTTTTGTTTGCTTGAGATGATGTTTGAAATAAAAATCGGGGAGGGATAATATAACCCTCCACAAATTATGGTTTAATGCGTATCAATGGAATATGTCCTCGAGCCTTTCGCTGATCAATGACAGTTTCTAGGGTTCATGCGGAATGAGCTGTCACCGTTACAGCTCACTAATTGCACAATTAGAAAAAAGTGCGAAGGTGGCGGTGACAACAAAAAGAGATTAAGAATTAGAAATTTCTTAGAAGGACCAACTCGTCCGTGCACAAGAAAAAAAGATTGCATCGCTTTTCAAATGAATACTTGGAAATGATAACATACTTGTGCGTAGATCTTAGTTTAATTCGTAGTAATGACAAATCTTCTCTGGATTTCCGGACATTAATGGCAATCTTAACGGTTCCTGTAGGATGGCTACTAGCATTAAAGCTTAATTATTGCATATCTGGAAACAAGTACGAAGGAAGGGGTGATGGGGAAACTAATTCCAAGAAATACCAAAGTATGGAAAGCGGTTTGGCGGGTTACAAAAGAAAAACGATAGAAGATATACCCATGAGACGTGAAGGGCCGATGGTCATATTGCATCTCAGTGACATATATCGACCGTCAATTTGTATGTCGCGGAATTTGTAAATTGACAAGCGGACCTGTGGGCTGGTTGCCTCAACATTGCACTTTCATTGTTCCATGTCCTCCAAATAACACTCAAAGTTCCGTGAAATACAGATTGACAAATGGAATCAAGGGCTGGCGGGTTCAAGATTGCCATTGTTTAGCGACGACAATCACTATCAACTATATAACATATCTAAAAACATTATTTTCAATACTAAATTATTAATATTACATATTGATCTTGCAGAATTTTATTAGATGAGAAAGCTTGTACAATCTGGTCGGGCAAGTTATTTAAAAGTTTTGTTACAAACGAACAATACATAGTAGAAACGTACTTTTATAAAGTATGGACATGATATTTTATCGAACATATGCGGATCCCTCATTCCATACTCATGCACTTTTTCGATTGCGGGTTCTCAGCCTGGCAGGCTAAAAATTGAGCCTCTATTGTTCCGTGTCCTACAAATAGCACCCACACTTCTGCGATATACAAATAGATAGGCAGACTTGCGGGTTGGTTGGTTCAACGTTGCACTTTTATTGTCCCGCAGCGATTCCGTATTCATTCCATATTTAGCCAGTTTTTTGGATCGGGGGCTCTTGGGCTGGCGAGAAAAAAAATGGGCCTCTATTGTTCCACACTCTACAAATAGCACCTACAATTCCACGACATACAAATTTAAGAGTGGACCTGCGGTAAATTATTACTGTTAAATATTGATATTGCAGAATTTAATTAGACGAAAATTTTTGTACAATCTGGTTGGCTGAGTGATATAAAAGTATTCTGACAAACAATCAATACATAATAAACATGTACTTTTATAAAGTATGGACATGAGATTTTATAGAACATATGCAAATCCCTCATTCCATACTTGGGCAGTTTTTGGATCGCGGGTTCGCGGCTTGGCAGGCTAAAAATTGAATATCTATTGTTCCGTGTCCTACAAATAGCACCTACACTTCCACGATATACAAATTGACAGGTGGACTTGCGGAGATGATTCTATATAAAGTATGGACATGAGATTTTATAGAGCATATGAATATCCCTCATTCCATACTTAGGCACTTTTTGGATCGCGGCTTCGCGATCTGGCGGGATGAAAATAAAGTCTCTATTGTTCCGTGTCCTACAAATAGCACCCAGACTTCTGTGATATACAAATTGACAGGAGGACGTACGTGCTTCTTGGCTGAACATTGCATTTTTATTGTTCTGGAACATATGCGGATACCTCATTCCATACTTGGGCACTTTTTGGATCGTGGGTTCACGGCCCGGCAGGCTGAAAATTGAGTATCTATTGTTCCGTGCCCTACAAATAGATTTTATAGAACATATGCGAATCCCTCATTCCATACTTGGGCAGTTTTTGGATTGCGGGTTCGGGGCCCGACGGGCTGAAAATTGAGTATCTATTGTTCCATGTTCTACAAATAGCACCTACACTTCTGCGATATACAAATTGACAGGCGTACTTGCGGAGATGACTCTCTATATAAAGTATTGACATGAGATTTTATAGAGCATATGCGTATCCCTCATTCCATACTTAGGCACTTTTTGGATTGCGGGTTCGCGATCTGGTGGGCTGAAAATATAGTCTCTATTGTTCTATGTCCTACAAATAACACCCAAACTTCCGTGATATACAAATTGACAGGAGGACCTATGGGCTTCTTGGATGAACGTTGCATTTTTATTGTTCTAGAACATATGCGGATACCTGATTCCATACTTGGGCACTTTTTGGATTGCGGGTTCATGGCCCAGTAGGCTGAAAATTGAGTATCTATTGTTTCGTGTCTTACAAATAGCACCTAGACTTCCGCGATATACAAATTGACAAGAAGACTTGTGGACATGAGTCTCTATACAAAGTATGGACATGAGATTTTACAGAGCATATGCAGATCCCTTATTCCATACTTAGGCACTTTTTGGATCGCGGGTTTGTGGCCTGGCGAGCTAAAAATAGAGTTTGTTGTTCCATGTCCTACAAATACCACCCACACTTACGTGATATACAAATTGATAGGAGGAATTGCGGGCTTCTTCGCTGAACTTTGCATTTTTATTGTTCCGTAGCGATCTTGTATTAATTCCATATTTAGCCACTTTTTTTGATCAGGGGCTCTCGGGCTGGCTGGCTGAACATTGCACTTTCATTGTTCTGTGTCCTCCAAATAACACTCGGACTTCCACGATATGCACATTCATAGATGGACTCGAGGGCTGGCGGGTTCAAATTTTCCATTGTTTAGGGATGGAAATCCCTATCAACTATCCAACATATAAAAAAACAATATTTTCAATAAGCAGAGGACAAAGTTTGTCCATTTTGGTGGACCGAATGATATAAAAGTTTTCGGACAAACGAGCAATACAAAGTAAACATGTACTTTTATAAAGTATGGGCATGGGATTTTATACAACATATGCGCATTCCTTATTCCATACTTAGGTACTTTTTGGATCATTGGTTCACGACCTAGCAGGCTGAAAATTGAGGTTTTATTGTTCCCTTCCCTACAAATAGCAGCCAGACTTCCGCGATATACAAATTGATAGACGGACTCGGGCTGGTTGGCTGAACATTGCACTTTTATTGTCTCGTAGCGATCCTGTATGAATTCCATATTTAGCCATTTTTTTTTATCGGGGGCTCTGGGCTTGGCGGGTTGAAAATTGGGCCTCCATTGTTCTACGCTGTGCAAATACCACTCACAATTCCACGATATACAAATTGACAAGAGGACCTGCGAGCTGGCTGGCTCAACATTGCAGTTTCATTGTTTCATGTCCTCCAAATAGCACCCGGAGTTCCGTGATATACAGATTGACATATGGAGTTGAGGGCTGGTGGGTTCAAGTTTTCCATTGTTTACAGATGCTAATCCCTATCAACTATCTAACATATCTAAAAACATTATTTTCAATACTAAATTATTAATATTAAATTTTGATATTGTAGAATTTAATTAGACGAGAAAGTTTGTACAATCTGGTCGGGTGACTGATATAAAAGTTTTCCGACAAATGACGAATACATAGTAAACATGTACTTTTAGAAATTATGGATGACATTTTATAGAGCATATGCAGATCCCTCGTTCCATACTTGGGCACTATTTGGATAGCAGGTTCTCGGTCCGCTGGGCTGAAATTTGAGCCTCTTTTGTTTCATTTTCTGCAAATATCAGCCAGACTTCCGTGATATACACATTGACAGGCAGACTTACGGACTCCACGTTTGGCGGGTTCAAGATTGCAATTGTTTAGGGATGCTCATCCTAAATAAACTTGATCTAAAAACATTATTTTCAAATACTAAATTATTAATATTAACTATTGATATTGTACAAGTGAATTACATTAAATTATTAAAGGATGTTAAATCGCTTATTTTTAAAAAAATGAAGCAAACAAAAGAAAGTTTTTTTAAAATTCTATCACCGCAAGCATAAGAAGGACCAATTTGAATTTTAAGGCCCTCTTGTTCATATGATAACACAATTGCACTCCGCACAGTATATATTCGTTGATTTCAAATTATTCCAGGATATTAATTTTGCTAAGTTCATCAAATAAGCAAAAATGCCAAAACAACGACCAATTTGAATTTTAAGAGCCTCTTGTTGCTATGATAGGACAGTTGCACTTTGTACACTATATATTCATTGATTTCAAATTATTTCGGAACAATAATTTGACCAATTTCATCTATCAAGGAAATCTGCTAAAGCAAGCCACATAGTACATTTGCGTCACAGCGCCATAGAAATTATCAGGCAGATCTGCGGGCTAGCTGGCTAAAAAATTCAATTATATTCTTCCGTGTCCTCCAAAGAACAGTTGGAGTTCCATGGTATAAAAATTGACAGACAAAGCAGATAACCAATAACCAACCATACTTAAACAGGCCGCAAGCAAGTTCCCAGAAGGTTCCATAGAGCAAAACCCATCGACCTTTGCACCAAGCAATTTGATATACAAATAAAAGATGTCGCCGCATTCATTTTCTCTTGCATCTGGTATATGTTCCTAGTAGAAAATAACCGGGAACATGCGATATATGGGGATTGCAAAGATATGGGTCAAGTCCAACAAACATTCATCTGGATGTTGAACAAATGTTACAGAGACAGATGAGGTATTTTTGTTTCCTGCCGAAGTTTGATATATATATATATATATATAGATATTTTTTTTTCGCCTTCTTCAGCCGATATGAAAAATTGCATTGTCCTCATTCAAGGTGAATTTGCTATGTATGCGAAGCTGCCGCAACGTGTAGACACTACTTGCCTTTTTCTGTAGATACGTTTCATACAACAACTCTGCCAACTCAGGAAGCACATTTTGTAACAGAGGCTGCTTAACCATACAATGCATGGTTGTGTTGCCCACGGTTCAGATAACAACATTCACGCAATGTCCATATATATATGGACATTTTTCACCGCATTGCAGACAATCAATGGTATGATCACTTATCAAAGCGGAGACAGAAGCAGCGGAGTTGCATCTTGCACATACATGATCAAAGGGGGTTGAGTAAACATTGGCTGCAACTAAAAGACCTTCAACCTGGGAACACGAGAAAATTGATTAATACATTGAACAACATAATACACAACTGCACCCCCCCCTCCCCTTTAAAAAAAAATAAAAAATTAAGCAGGCACAAAAATTTGTTGAAGGCTATTTCTATAAGCAAAGTGAGAATGTTTTTGTGGATGTATATGCACAACAGTTGTAGAGCTAGCTAGTTTCTTCAGATCCTCTACTATATCTGCTCGCAACTCTATTACAAACGTTGCCTGGGTTGTTCGAAAGATCCTTTCTCTAGCATCCCTCTTCTTTGTTATATTGTTGAACAACATAAGTGGAATCTGCCCTCTATGCAATTGCTATTCCATTGACGAAAACAAATCTGAATGCGCATCGAACAATTGTAGCTACCAAATGGAATAGTGCAATATTTGTGTAACTTATCCAACATACATGCACATGAAAAAGTAAAGGACAAAACTGAACATTAAAAGCGGTACCATTGCCTTGTTGTTGTCAGACTCTCCATCCTTTATATGGAGAATGTGTTGCGAGCCAAATTTTCTCGCCAGTGTGACAACAGCCCCAATCGTTCCGATTGGGTAAATATTAGTGCTCTGTGCAAGCTGGCTGATAGTCGAGTCCGGGGCGAAATGATATTCTGAACAAACAACAAGAATTTTTTCCACAATGCTTGTTTCATTGAGAGAAATAATTCAATCAAAATTACCACGGTCATATACTTTTTTGGGCAATATATTAAAATATGTAATGGATATCCCATTACGCGGCAATATCTTTTATGCATGTTTTTGGACAAGTTGTGGAGGAACACTCAGTGTCAATTTCATCATGACGTCCTTGTATGTCATGTCAACACGCATAATGGATCTACTTTTGTTTTCCTTGTTCAAGTAGGTGCTATAGACAACCATTATGTCCCTGACGAACAGTTGTCCAGTTTGGCAACTGTTCAAGCCCTCTATTGACAATACTTTGGATGTCACAACTCTAGACGTGATAACATTTTTTTGAACAGGAAAACTAAAGTGAATGGTAGTGTGCTACAAGTACATGCATAGTTTTGATGAACTATGGAGCCAGAGTTTCACAACCACACCTCTTAGTCTGTGGAACATGTAGCACGTTCAATGTCTCGCTTGTACTTGTTGACACTTCTTGCAAGTTGCAAACCATGTATTGCAGATGACATCAACATATCCACCATGCCATAGATGAATATATAGCCCATCAAATTTGTTTAGTAAACATAGTAAGAGCAGAGCGTATGCATATTTACCTTTAGCCTTGTCGGTCTGCCAATGTCTTGGATGACTATCTACTCATGCCTGTGTCACTAGTCCAACTTTTTCTGATGAAAGCATGTGCAGATGAACATTAGGACTAAACAAGCATATGGATTGTATATTGTCCATCGGAAGGACCAAATAACCGTAAAACTGTATGCATCTGAATTTTTTAACTAGAGAAATGTTTAACAGTAAAGAGGGTGTGAGCGCAGGGCACCATGGCCAATCTGTATATCACAGACCCCTGGAAACCAGGGGACCAATCTTCAACCTGCCAGCCTGGCACCCGCAATCGAGAAAGTAACTGACTATGGAAGAAGGTAGAAGCATGACCACATATGTGAATCCGTTAGTCCACCAACCAACGCATGAAGGAATTTTCGGAAAGCACACTAGGCAGATGAATTAGAAAACAAAAGGGATAGTAGAAAATGGAAAAAAGTAGAAATAAGGAGCGCAGAAAGGCCCATTACTGTAAAGTCATCGTTTTCAAGTCTAATATTATATGCCCCCACCTGGTTTGTATATTTAATTTACCAACACACTTGGTATACCTTTTAGAAGATTGCACGACAAAACCCTCTGCTGTTGCACAAAACGATTCATCTCCCTGTCCAAGCAACCTATTTTTTACAAGGCAGCAATGCCAAAGATGCAATGGACACAAAGGCAAGTTAGTATGAAAATAGACATCTAAAAGAAAGATAAACAACTCTATTTACCCACCAAAGAGTCCTTGGTCCTGTCCAGCCATTCTGTATGTTTAAATGCAGCAATGCAACCTAAACACAATGGACATGAACCAACTTAGTATGCAGGAGGGAACGCATGTAAGCAAGATAACTTACCATGTACGAAGGCACGCAACTAGTTTAACACATATACATATCATAAATGAAATACAAAACAACGCAATATGAAACAACAGTACAAGTATGCACCTTTCTATATCCTCTTCAGCCGATGCAGTCAACACTCCCTCGTTTTCTCCAGCTACTCTGTTTGTTTGAATGTGGGAACGCACAAAATTTAATGAACATCAATGGAAGCTAGTATTCACTGGAGAACAAGCAATATGTACACACAACGAAACTGGCTGAACGAATAGTCTAGAAAGGCAAAAACATGAACCTTTGCGCTTCTCTATCCATGGCTGCAAACGCATAGATTTTTTTTCCCTGGCCAAAATATATTACAAGGCACAAAATATCATGCAATTGCATGGACACAGCTAAACAATTTCTGGTTTTCCCTAGAAATTTATCCAGATATTCCCTTTAACCATGTTCTTTATCCTCTACATAGACTGCTGTGTCCATGATACAAGTTCTCAGTTTTACGTGGCAAACCACCCAGACATGCTTCTAGACATCAAAATATAATCTTGCATAATCTTTGTTGCACATATCATATCTCAAGCACAACACAAATTCTATCGTGCGCACACCAGTCTATGTAGAGGAGAAATAACATGTAATGTCATATCCGCACATCTGACCATACATGGTTTATAAATGTAGCCTGCATACATATGATTTATTCCAACAAAAAAACAACGGATACTGTAACTTCACATGTAATCCTCCAACAATTTTGCATGCAACTATTTTCTTTCATGGAAGGAGTGGAGCACTAACAAAATCTCACAGAATAACAGATATCGGCCTCGAAAGACATGGAAAATAACACAACTGCATGTCCACTGGTGGGTGCAGGCGCTGAACACCGTAAAGCACCCCCAAAAAACAATAATAATCCAAAAAAAAAGAAAAATGAAAAGCTCCAACCATTGCCGCTGCACCCCAACCCTGCAACGTTGAATCAAACAAAAGAAAACAACAAGGACCAAAGCAGACAGAAAGCACGAACAAGCCAAATTGCACCCCTAGGGCCCCAAAGCGCAAACCCTAGCCAAACAAACAGAACCATCAACCCACGAACCAACGAACCAACAAGAACCACTGAGCCAGTGAACACCATATGTTTCTCCAACGATTATGAAACTGCAACCCAAGCATAGAAGGAACCAGAAACATACAAGGAACATGAAACTACAAATAAGCAAACATTCTTACTGGCAAATTGAAAACACTGAACAACAAACAAGGAATACAAAATGAAACTATGGCATCGAAACTTACTTCGAAACGATGAAATGCCGAGCAAAACAACAACAAGCAGCGACCGACAAACCAACAAAGAAGAAGCACTCACCGAACCATTAAACAATGTATGTAGCTTCAACGATTACGAGGATGAAACATACAATGGCAACGATCGACAAACCAACGAAGAAGAAGCACTCACCGAACCAACAAACAATGTATGTCGCTTCAATGGAAGAACAAGGATGAAACATACAATGTTTGTCGAACTGGCAGTGGACAAACAAGACTGTGCAAATTTACTGTAACTGTATGCAAAATTTCGAGGAAAAATGTACTCCGAGAAGCGTATTTACATAAACATTTAAGACTGCCAGGTTGTCTAAGGACCTTGCGCTATGCAAACATTTAAGCTGACAGGAGTGTTGGAGGACGTCGTGTCATGTAAGAGTTTACGCTGTCAGGCCTATTGAGGCATCTCAGAATAAGTGTCAGTACATTTAAACAAATATAAATCTGCCAAAGACACCATAAACTTTGGAATTCTTAGTCACTACAAAGCTTGGATATCAAAACATTTCAATATGCTTAGTACATATGAAAACCTACGGATATATTCACCTAGCAGAAAATGCTAATACAAACATTCCAACTAATGCTAGCATTAATCGACCTTCAAGCAATATAGAGGAAAAATATATGATTAAAAAATACTGTCTACGAGAAAAACTTTGGATATGTTGCCATATAGTACATTGGGAATAGCGAAGCCGACAATAAGACCTCCAATCTCTTATCCAATCGGATTAGTACATATATGTTGCTTTTTATTATATAAAAATATATGTTTTTAATTCCATAGCTCCAACAATAGGTATTCTGCAAATATTTCGGGTCAAAGGACAAACTAATATGTAGTCAACGCATTATTGATCACTGTAGTCCCTCTATGCCTATGACAGGGACTAATAATAAAATATTTAAAAAACAAAATTAAAATATATAAAGTAATAAAACAATAAATAAAAATAAAATAATATATATAGAAAATATTAATTAATAAAATAAAATAAATAATATTTACAAAATAAAATAAACTAGCATAACCTTAAAGCAGGGGAAAAGGAACGTCAAAGAAAATACATAAAGAAAAGACAATTAGTTTTTATTTATAATGGTAGAAGAAATAAAAAAATATTACATATGTTTCAGAAAATAGCCAATAAATAATATAACAATGTGAAAGAGTAATCAAAATCAAGGAAATTCACTATATGGCTACTTAGTCACAGATTTAGCATGCATAGTCACAACTTGGTTTTGTCATAAGAAAAGTGTAAGAAAAAGGATAAAAAACAAATTAAATCTTAGTTTTCTTTCCACAAAGTGAATAAGAATTGGCCCATGGACATTCTGTAAAATCCATTGATTTATGGCTTAAATATTTTATCCAAACTTTGAATGCTATTTTTTTTAAAGTATTTATCTTTTATGTGTAACATAAGAAATCTAATATCCTAAAAATATTTTGCTTTATTGATTCCCATTGACACATTTGTGATACTAATCAAATATTTTTCATTCCAATACATATTTAATTATCCAAACAATTAATTTTGCATTCCAAACCATATTTTAATATTAAAAAAAAACAATTTTATATAGGAGTAAATTTAATAAAAAATATATTTTGAGCTCTAAAATCCCTCTTAAAACTTTTTTCTCAACAAACTTTTAAAGCTGTATTATTCTTAACTTGATACAAATGTTAAAATACTATCAAAATACAAGTTTCTTTATTTAAGGATTAAAATATACTTACAAATTTTTGTTTGACCTTTCTTCTCCTACAAGGTCATTCCTAAACCTTGTTCAATTCTTCGTAAATACATAAATCATTGTTGTTCAAATATTCACATACATATTTCGAGAAATATATTGAGACTTCAACATATGTGTTTATTGATTTTCTCACATATGTATTCTTCCTAAATTCCATTCATATCTATTATATTTTGCCTAATACATTAACACAACAATGTTTTTCTTAGGTGGTTTTTTGGTTCCCTTTATCTATTAGTTTTTGAAACAACATATCAAAGGTATGGCATCAATGTTAGAAACAAACTATCTTACAAGGATTGGAAATGGAGAGATTTTTTCTAGCCCCATTCAAAAAATTCTAGACTTCAAACCAACATTGGAAGACCATTATTCTATACTCCTATCTAATGGAAGCAATGCATTGTAAAGCTTATTTGATTCAAGGATGAAAATGGATCCTTGGTTCAATTAAACAAATCATTTGTAGATCTATCCAAAACAACAAGTATATCTTCAAGCTACTTGTTTTGCATTGCTCAAATTTACTTATATTGTAAAGAGCTATTATCTTGCTTTTTTCTTTACCGCATTCCATTCCAAATCACATACATCACACACACTAACAACATTTTAAACTACCCAAAATGTGATCAATAATTAAAGGGCTAATTATACATTGTTTTTGTATTTTTTTGAAAGGTTTTGATAGTTCATGAAATGCAAGAGCAAACTTTGACATTAGACATTATTGGTGACCCGACATTGATCAAATATGTAAGTGATTATGGAAAACAACAATTAGAAAAACACAAAACACCCTCATTAAACTTTACCCCTATTAAATATTTGAATCCATAGCTAAATGAATAGGCAACGAAAGTTGAGTACTTTCAAAAATTGATCCACACACCTTCATCAATGCCAAGGGACATTTTCATGTCTTTAACTTCGATGTTATTGATGCAACATGTAACAAGTGTAGCAGGCTGTGATATACTGCCTCCGAAGATAATGAAAGAAATTTTACTCAAATCTATGTAAACTTACCGAGTTTCCTTTGCCTTTGAGGTTTCCCATTCCCCTCAGAGTGTGTGCGAGTGCTTTAGCTCGTTCCTATAATTAAAATATGTCATTTCAAAAAAACCTAAATTTATTTTGGAGCCAAGCGTTTCTATCATATGTCTCCATAAGCAGCTGGTTTTTTGAATAGCATTTTTTAGTATATAGTGGAGGTTTTGCATTCATAGAGATTTTCCTAACAAGTTTAACTGTATGTCAAATCACGTTTGCCAAAAAAACGAATGGGAGTCTGCCCCACCAATGCCAACAAGTTGCCCGAACAAGCCTGCCACCAGATCCATTGTGTTTCTAATCCCGTAGCTATCAATTAAATTACTAAAAGAATTAAAAATGGTTTCATAACTACACATTTGGAAAAATAAGAAAATAAAATAAAAAAAAGAGTCTTATTTCATAGGTCAATGGTAACTTACCAAAAGAATTAAAAATGGTTTCATAACTACACATTTGGAAAAATAAGAAAATAAAATAATAAAAAGAGTCTTATTATACTTGCCGATAGGCATGGTATATAGTGTTGAGTTAGGTTTGACTTTCTATTAGTTCATGGTTAACCATAAAATATACACCCCTTTATCTAAAGTTTTAAAAAATAATGATTAATTTTAAATTTTAAATCTCATTTATTTGATATCTTATTGGCCAAAAACTTTGAAGTCTTATTGCTGCCTTCACTTCCCCCAATGTTATTGTAATAAATATTTCTGCCATCTAGTCATTTCATGCCTACTCCTTCTCTCCCTATCTCCTTAAACAATACTTTCATTATTATATTCGACAGGTATATGCTACCTAGTAGCCTTGTTTCATAGGTCAATGGATTCATTTCACGTGACTTGGTTTATATAGAATTGATGGGTAAAGTGTCTCCATTCAATGTGTTTTGGGAGTTGTGAAAGGGGGCTAATTCAATATGAACATATGTATGGTTTTTATTTATATTTATTATAAAATTATTTTATCAATAGAGTTGTACCTTATAAGAAAGTGACACTCATATATAGTCATGTCAAAATTAATTTCAAACCTTGAATGAAGTGAAGGTTGCAATAACACTATCAATTTATTGACCAATGAAAGGTCATAAAAATACTAATTTTGTTATATTGAAAAATAATTTTTTTTATTTGATAGGTTCAACATTAAAATTTATACACATTTTTTAAGTCAACATAAAACTAATATGAAAGTCAATGCTAACTTATTGCTATATACTACCTCCGTGCCTCCGGCAGTATAATAAGATATGAGTTGCATGCTTCAACATCTAAGTGACACACCTTCACTGCAATGTCATGCACCACAACTATATAATAAATGCACATTGCATCAACATTTTCGTACAAATGCTATGCAAAAATGAAAGATACTACTTAGGTCTCATCCAAAAAAAGAGGCACACCTCTATTCTTTGTCACTTACAAAGTTAAAATTTGTATCCTCGATCACTACTCTACTCATGTGATTATCTTATCTCATAGTGGAGGTCACAAAGTTGTAGCTTCTTCTATGTTCGAACATAATACTATGCATTCTATGTTTAATCAAATAATACAATTGGGTTTATGAAAATATCATTGTTGTTCATATTATATGTCTAAATGTTTATAAATTAGTTTAATGTTTGCCAAGGTAATTAAAGGATAATGCTAGAAATATCTAGATTTCTCTTTTTTTGGGTGTTCCCTTTCCTCCACTTTGAGGGTATGCTAGTTATTATATTATTATTATTTTCCAAAAAATAAAATACAAAAAACTCTAAATACATAGAAAACATTGTTCAACTACTAGTCAAAACCAATATAAACTCAGATCTGGTCAAAACCCATATGAACTCAGATTTGATATGCACTTTTCTCACCAAGTCTAATGAAAATTTGCGTCAAATCACCCTCGCAGCCAACTTGGGAGACACTCACTCACACCTTGAGGAAAGCCTTAAGGTAACAAAAAAATAATCGATCGGAAAATAATAAGTTGAATTAATAACTTAAATTTTTGAAACACGTGCAGGTCAATACTCTAAAATAAGTAAAGTTGTGTTTATTGATCAATCTTTAATTAAATTGTGCAACTAAGTTTTTTATTAATTTTCAAAACAAAGCAAGACATAACATGGACTTTAAGTAGGTAAAAGTTTTAGGGACCAAATTTGTCCATGCAAAATATTTGGAATTTCAAATATTAACAATGATATGTAGAATGTTTTTACATTATCACATATTATGGAAATTTGTATTTACAAATAGTTTTTTAATATTAACAATGATATGTAGAATGTTTACATTATCATAGATTATGGAAATTTGTATTTATAAATAACTTTATATACAATTTTATGTTTTTTATATAATTTTGTAGAAATTATTTTTTATATGTTTGATATGTATTTTAAATTTATTATTAATTAAATTTAAATTTATATAACAGGAATCATTTTTTATATATTTAATATGTATTTATATTTGTTATTAATTAAATTTAGTTTATATAATTGTAGAATGGAATGTTATCTTCCATTTAAATTTTGTTTCGATAAATTACATATTTAACTCATAAATGTATTATCATAATAGTTTTGAACTTTATTATTCACCTCATTGATACCTTTATTGCTTATCAACAACAAAAAAATATAACAAAATATTGTAAACTAACATTTCCATCGTAATAATTTCAGAATGAGAACAATGCTTACTCCCAGAATAAGAAGGGCGCCTTTTTGGCACAGTGATAGAAAAAAAAAAACATTTAACCAACTTAAGAGCATTAGACAAAGAATGAACAATTTCTTTGGAAGCGACGTAAGCACCAACCCATGATCTAGGAGCCAAAGCGATGACACTTCCAATATTCACTATTTTTCCCTTCGTCCGGGATATCATATGAGGCACCACCTCTTTTATAACACACATTAAACCTGTAAAGTTGAATAGATCTCAAAATTTAAATTTCCCCATTTTATTTTAAGTACTTTTGAAAGACTAAAGGTGTGTGCACGTACCGTATACATTGGTCTCGAAAGTGGACTGGAGGAGAGCCAACGACAGCTTAGCGCTCCGGAGGAATTGAGCCCGCAACCTCGAAATTTATGTCGGAAGAGCTCTTGTTTGGTTTTGCGTTGTTGTTTTGGTTGAGTTCCTCATCGCAGGTGTGATTTCTGAGCATGTCGACGATCTCGCCCTTTGAGTGGCTGTGAAGAAAGATGACCTCCGGATGAGTGTTGACCAAGTTGAAGTTTGTGACGACGTAGGTGCTGCGGAACTTGATGACAGCCCTGTCATTTAAATAAACTCACTTTTAAAGGTAAAATTTGCATTATTTTCTAGAAAGAGTCTGGTTACATGGCTTTACTTATGGTCTTCCAGTGAGACATAAGGATACATGTTCAAATAGAACAAAAGTTCTAAAACTCCAGTTGTTACAAGATAACCAATATCACAAAAAACAAACTCAATGTGTCCCACCAATATTACAAAAGCAGACTCAATGTGTCATATGACTTCATCCAAATTTCACTAACCATTTACTTGTATGATGACCACTACACTTTCTCAAAGGATTGTTGCCATTTGCCCCATGAAGAATCGTTTTTGAGAATCTATCGCTGCAACAATTCTAGCAAATAGGTCTTTAATGTCAACCAACTTCTAGGCTCAAGAACCAATCTCAAATTGATCAAGGATGGCACAGTTACGAACCAGACTATTACACCTAACACACCATCTAGAAATGTGTTGTTGTGGCATGAAATAAGAGCCTGTTAACTATAACATCACTGAGATTGGTAAAAACATAGTTAAAATCATCAATCTGAAATGTGGTCAATGGGTTAAAGAAGGTGCCCGCAATGTTCACCCAGATGGAGTCAGTGAAGGTTTGGAGTACTATGAATGTTCTTGGAGGAGACGCCGATTCCGCTCCCCATTCGTTCCAACTCTGCACATGTATTTGATGGTGGTCATGGCGAGTGGTTGGAATCAACAATTCAATTAGCTCGTTGACATAGTTGTCATTCACATAATTCTGGAGGTAGCTTTGACCATTCTTGTTATTCAACTCAATGTAATTTGGTTCAAAGAGAAAATACTTAAGGGATGTGAAAAGCACAATTAAACGACCTCGTTTCTACAATAGGAATCAAAATCAACGTGTCATCATTCACGTATAAAATAAGATATATATATATATATATAT